>VRLP01001047.1:0-155403 GCA_009660295.1 Lophius piscatorius | reverse complement strand
TGAGACATGGTATCGTCTGCTGTACAGACTGTTAAGCTCCTTGTTTGTGATTGGTCGAAAGAAAGCGCGCCGAGTGCTGAAGGTTGTCTCACCATTTAATTCATCTTCTTTTAGCATTATCAACGGCTTCGCTCTTCCGCTGAAGGAAGAACACAAGATGTTTCTGATCCGAGTTCTCTTGCCTCTTCATAAAGTCAAGTCTCTGAGCGTCTACCACCCGCAGGTCAGAGCCGTTAGCCTCTCATGTGACTCCTGTCATGTGACTCCTGTTCGTCACTTGACATCTGTGTTTGTTTCCCTCTAGTTGGCGTACTGTGTGGTTCAGTTCCTGGAGAAAGACAGCAGTTTGACGGAGCCAGTGAGTCAGCAGACTACGTTTTTTTTCCATAGTAACCGGTCTAGGTGTAGATAGAGGTATAGATACTTAGTTAATACCCAGAGGGGAAATTCGTTTGTTACAGCAGCTTCACCGAACAAACATTTGAATGGTATCAAAAATGTAACACATGCTATGTAATAACAAATAAAAATAAAATATATATATATATAAGATGAACAAATAAAAAGAAGACATGCATTGAAAAATAGGAATATGTGTGGTAGTGTGACCTGTAGTGACCTTTGATCCCCGCAGGTGATCATGGGTCTCCTCAAGTTTTGGCCAAAGACTCACAGTCCAAAGGAGGTGATGTTCCTGAACGAGCTAGAGGAGATCCTGGATGTCATCGAGCCGTCAGAATTTGGCAAAGTCCAGGAGCCGCTCTTCAGACAACTCGCCAAGTGTGTGTCCAGCCCGCATTTCCAGGTACCAGAACCAGAACCCAGACAATGACTTAAATTACTAATGTGTAAATAACAATCAAGAGTTCAAGCAGAACCTTAAAACTGACAAGATTGTAAAATACCAGCAAACACAGAATCACGGAAATTATCACTCTGTTCCTCAAATCGTGTGTCTTGAGAGCTCAAACCTGATGGTGATTTTAACGACCACGATGACGATGACGATGATGTTTGTGCAGGTGGCCGAGAGAGCTCTTTATTACTGGAATAACGAGTACATCATGAGTCTGATCAGTGACAACGCCGCCAAGATCCTCCCCATCATGTTCCCAGCCCTCTACAAGAACTCTAAGAGCCACTGGAACAAGTAACTCTCACACACTCACACACGCACACACACACACACGCACATCCGTCACTCATTCTCACAAATAATGCAGCCACTGATGTTAATTCTGACTACTGATGATTTGAGTTTTGAGCATCAAGCATCAGAATCAGGCACGAAATGGTGAGAAATGTAACACAAATTAAAAGCTGCTCTATGTTTATTTTGTGAAAATCCTGGAGGAAGTAGAAAAATAAAAGCATTTGTGTTTGTGTTTGTATCGTCAGGACGATCCACGGTCTGATTTACAATGCTCTGAAGCTCTTCATGGAGATGAACCAGAAGCTGTTTGACGACTGCACGCAGCAGTACAAGGCAGAAAAACAGAAGTAAAACTCTCTCTCTCTCTCTCTCTCTCAAACACACACACATACACACACTCACTTCATACATGCTGCTGTTGGCACATACATTAGTAGTGTCAGTTTCAATGTTAATGATACTCTGACATTCCTACCCCTGAGCGAAGACACTGACTTGTCTGTTGACTCCTTATCAAACTGTTCGGCTGAGGTTAAAAAATGGTTTCGTCAGTTGAAACACCTATGAACTTTTTTCAAAACACAAAGGAAACATTTCCGCGTTTCTCGTATTTTAAATGTGCTATAGAAATAAGTTGATTTGACAGCCGCATAACGTGTCATCAAAGTGTAATAAACAGGAGGCGTATGTTTTCTGTGTCTTCAGAGAGAAGTATAAGCTGAAGGAGAGAGAGGAGATCTGGCACAAGATAGAGGAACTGGCCAGACAGAATCCACAGGTACTCCCGTGTTTGTTCACCTTTCTCCTCCTCATTACCTCCGTCAAGGAGAGTTGGAGGAGGTCATGTGATTAATGCGCTTTGTGTGTTTGTATGTGTAATCTTGAAAAGGCAGAAATTGTTAAATAGATTTTTATAGAAGGTTGTTTCGAGGTAAACAAATGGTTAAACAAGATTATATCCAAGAAATTATTGTTGTTGTTTTTCCCCCAAAAAATCCTCCTATGGTGACGCAATGATCTACATTGAGAGACAGAGTCAGGCCCTACTATGATGTCGCCATATTAGGCTTAGTAGATTTGATTGATCGAGGTACGTACTCTTAGCGTGGCCTCTAGTTATTATTGTCATCATACGCTGTGTTTCTTGCAGAGCAATAAGCTCCACCCTCTCCGTCCTGGACTCCACCCACAGGAAGAGGTACGTTTTTCTCATGAAGGGGCCGTGGCCTGTGTCATCATTGCATTAACACACTCTCAACAGTAGATGTTCCCGTAGATGTTCTTATCACCTCCAGAGAGCGTTGTTTGCCATGTTGCTATGCTAGAAGTTACTCTCCTTCACCTGCAAAATGATTGATCTTTTACTACATCTACTTGCAGTACATGTTGTATGGTGACAGTAGTACTGTGACTGTGTACTCCATGGAGACCGAGACCCCGACAGCTGAAGACATCCAGCTGCTGAAGAAGACTGTTGAGACAGAGGCCTTGCCGGTACTTATTGATGTAGATGTGAGTGAATTAATCTGACCATTAATCAGCAAGAAGCTAACCTGCAAAACCTACTCTCCCCTCTCTTCCCAATGCATCCCCCCTCAGGGTCTGAAGGACTTGAAGAAGGACAAGATACTTATGAGGAGGAAGTCGGAGCTTCCTCAGGACGTCTACACCATCAAAGCTCTGGAGGCTCACAAGAGAGCCGAGGAGTACCTGACAGCCAACCAGGAGGCTCTCTGACGAGGGGAGATGGTCCCTCCTGAGTCTGACTCCGCCCCCCACCTATCAGTCTCTCTGGGAAGGAAGTTGAAGCTAAACTGGTCTGGGGTCAGATGAGGATAGAGCTGACACTGCGTTAAACAACAAAACAACTCTCTCGCCTCTGACCCCCGGTGGCCCCAACAAGTAGGAATGCCATGTCAGTGATCATGTGACAGTGACATCATCAGCATCGTGCTGTACTAATACCTCCTTCACCCTCAAACACTTGCTGCTGTTTGCTTTAACGGTGACAAGCTCATGCCATGTGACCTAAAAGACTGAAGGTCCCTGAACGCATCACCAACACTTCTTTACCATTCCAGGGTGACCACTGGTTCTGCTGGGAGGCCTGTTGCCCTCCTGCCCAAACTCAAACTGAACTTCTGTTTTATTGTTTAGTTCAAGTTGCATTTATTTTCCAGAACGTTCAACATACATTCCCAGCATAAAGAGCTGAGTGGCGACCAAACGCTGTGTCGCTGAATTTAATTTTCTTGTAAAGAAATGATGTTCCTTCGGTAACGATGTCTGAGTAGACTCAAAGCAGAAGCTAGAACCTCCCACAGGTTCCCCTGGTTCTGTGAAACTCCACAAAAATGATGTATGTTCTGTGACACCTGAATCCAGCACAGACTCACTGAACAGCATCTTCACTACAGAACCATGCCCCCTCCATATGACCAGGATCTGTGGAGGAGCAGCAGCATCTGATAGACTGATGATAGCGATGATGATGATGAAGAAGAGGAGACACAGTGAATGTAGACGTCCAATCAGCATCCAGCAGAACCAGACTTATTTCCTGTTTGTTTCATTTTGAGATCATGACATCATCAAGCTTAAACCAATGACAGTGGTCGTTTGCATGAGACAACAACAGTTCATTGATTGTTTGTTTTATTCGTCCAAAATGTCAAAGGATGGATTCAACTAAAACACGACAATGTGTTCACGTGCGCTGGTAATTCTGTTAGCTGTTTTTTTTAATTCACACCTGAAGCAAAGACATCAATCCGTAGCCCCTTTTACACTAGGATAACGCAACAGCGCCGTAATGAAGACCCCTCTCTGAGATGTCTTTTCCCGTCTGTCACTTCATTTTGTGAAACGAAAGAAAAGTAGCGCAGTGGGGCGGCAGCATCTGTCGTGATATCTTAAATATGCGTAGACAAGCACTTTCTGAATGAATGGATTAACTTGGAAACAAAATTGTTAACCTTCGCAAATACATGCCGGCTGATCTTGTCTTCTGAATGGTGGGCAAGGAGCTCCTGGACGTTGCACTGTTTCTTCAATGTTTAGAAATATTCTTTTAGTTTTATCCTTCTTTTAGTTAGCTGCTAACAGCAGCGTGCTAGCTACTTACATGCTGCTTTTAAAAACTTAGTTGTGAACTCCACAGTTATCTAATCGTCACGCCTGTTCCGCCATGCCAGTGCATCAGGTTTATACTGATGTCTGTTATGATGCTGTTACTAACTCTGCCGTCAAATCAAAGGTGGAACAACTCAGACCTAGACCAGTCTCGCCTCGAACAGACAGTGTAAAAGGGGCTGCTGTTGCATACTTTTTTATATTTTTGTAAAAAATATTCCACCAATCATAGCGCTCCATCTTTGCTGTATCACACTGATGGCCACCTGTGGTCACATCTCGTCTCAAAGATCAGAGTTGTGATTGGTCAATCGACTGTGGGTTCGTCAGATGTTTATACGCAGCTTCATTTTACTTAAAGAACAAACCAGCTGGTGATTCGATCAGCCCATAAATGTCACGAGGTGAGACGTCCTACAATCACACATGATGATAGGAATCATCTATTACCCTCTGAGGTCTTTTTTGTTTTATTTCACTTTCTTCCTTCGTAGCTCCTGTACAGCACAACCTTCAGGTTTGATATAGTCATACTCAGTTTTAAATCTAAATTTGCAGAGCACTCTCGGATTTCTGAATGCTGGAGGAGCGATGAGGAAAGACATAATTTCTTGCAAATTTAAGTAAAAAAGTAGATTTTTCATTATTCAGATCTCTTTTGCAAACACACCAGCTCATTTTATGTCTTAAACGGGTTCACCAAAGATTTGAGTAAAAGCATTAAGTCCAGAATGAATATCGGAAGATACATTTTGTAATATGTGTGTGGTGGGGGGGGGTTTGGTGATGATTGTGACTACATTCACCAAATATTAGCGTGGCACTGGCGTTCCCTCAGCGTTCTATAGATTGTTTTGATGGTCGGCAAACTGCCGAGATTTATGCTGCATTCATACCGAAGGCGATGCAACTTTTTTCAGTGTGTGAAAACGTTCAAAGTCAAAGCAAAGGGGTGAGAACCTCCAAATGTGCAATAGGCGATGTAGTTTTGCGTTAGTCGCCTCAAGCCGATAGTAGACACGAGGGGGGTGAACTCACTCCAGTAGGAAGAGAATTATGCAAATTGGTTAAAATCAGATTATTAGCGTAATTTCCATCGAGCAAGAATTAATGGGACACTGTGAAGCAAAAGCAAAACAGCGTTGCAGATTCGCATTACTTGCGTAAGTGTAAATTTGCATCACATTGGATGTGAACGCAGCAGGAGGAAGAAGAGCAACTGCAGTTTTATCAATATTTAAACAAGATTTCTATGACTTTTATCACAAAGATAATGATAGAAATATCAAAGAAACACATCTGCGCCTCCATACACCTCAAAGGGTTAATATTTAGGTGTCAAATATTAACTTAACATCAATAATTTCACTTCTGAAAACTCCAATTACCATGATCCTTTGCTGTCTTTCTTCTGTTTACAAGGGCGTCTGGTCTGTACTTAACTGATGAATGTTAAATGCTGCGCGCCTTTAATAGGTTGTAACGATTACCAATTAAAAAGCATTTCAGAAACATTTCAGTGAACCCAAAATGTTTTAATTTCTTGACCTTTAGTGAACAATTATGCCTCAGAGTTCCAAAATAAACTGGCAGTAAAACTAACTTCTGATCTCGATCTACAAAAATGTGTCAGATAACACTAACATAAATTTGTGGATAAAAGTCTATTGTTAACATTAGCTGGAAGCCCATCTCAGAAAATTCAAAGAAACAACATTTATTAATGATAACACATAAAGGCAAATTTACTGTTGATGACATGAATACCACAGCTATCTGCTACTAGATTAATTAAGCTAGCACAGCTAGCATGTTATGTTGACAATTGTCGCACAATGAAAAACTTGTTTTCTCCTGTTTAAATGCATTGCTTCCTCTCTTCGGTTCCAACATTAGTAAGCTGAGTTTAGCAAACCAATATCCGCTAGTTAACAGATAAGGAGGATTTTGTTAACTACTCATTACCTACTGTATTTATCACTAATGCTTGTATTTATTTTTTTTGTATCTGTCTGCACTTTATGGCTTGTGCCAAAATTTGGTAAAATCCATTTCTTAAAACACATGCAGTTCGTTCTTGATAGAAATAATGCCTCTTTTTTTTAAATTTATATATTATGTTTTATCTACAATAAAAAAAAAATGTTTAACTTAAATTGAGCCAAGTAATGTCAGTGTGGTAAAGTCACCTAGCTTTTTCTTTATTTTTCAATTAGCTTATAATACTTAGCAAAAGCTAATTTAAATCATTAGGACCTGGAACACAAAATTACTACTATGTCAAAGATGTTAGCCAGTTTTCTAAAGTAGAAAGTGACTCAATGTTGGTTAACTCTGTGTCATTTGTTAGCTGTCTAGCTAGCTGTGTGCTTACCATTAATGATAGCTCACAAAAATAAGTGTTCATTAACAGGAGCTAACGTTAGCTGTATTGGTTGAATAATAATATTGAGTTACCACCAGGCAGTGGAAATGAAGAAGCCGATTGGATGATATGTGAAACGTTTTCAAGCCAAAACAAGTCCAGTTGCTTTTGATTCAACCATCAAGGACCACTTGATGTATTGAGCTAATTTAATGCTAATTAAGCATTTACTCTATTCAGCTAACGTTGGATAGCACTAAATTCCCTATAACTAGCCAGATAAGGTTTAGTGAATGAACTAATAGTGAGCTAAACTTACTTTGATATTATCTATTGAGCTAACTAATATCAGTGAACAAATGTTGGTTGGTCGGCATTTAGCGAGTTAACGTTTCCTAAAATGGTCTTTAGGTAGCCAGTATTAAGTAAACTAACATTAGCTAAATAGTATTCAGTGAGCTAACTAGAATCGCTGTGCAAAGATAAGCTATTGTTAACTTGCTATTTTTGCAGTTTGGAGAGGTGTGACAAAATGTTGAAATGTCAGGATAAACTTAGCTCTCTACTGATATTAGCTAACATTAACTAGCATTACTTAGCATGAAAGACATAAATGTTTTAATTCCACTGTAGTTACGGTGGGCTACGGTAAGCCGTTTGTGCGTGAGAGTGGTGGCCGAGCAGTGAAACATCTGTGGACCATCAGAAAACGTATTCATCAAGTTTGGCTACAATAATCGGTTACCACACGAACTAATATTATCATAGCTTTTTCTCACTTTTTAATTTTTTTTAATTCACATTCATAAAGTTGATTATGAAGTCATAAATATCGGCGCATCACTCTGAGACAGATGCTCCCGACCAAAATATAGTCAAATTATTTTGGGGACTTTTGACGCAGTTCTACGACGTATGATTGGTTATCGAGCTGATGTGGTGAAATTAATATTTGATGATTCCTGATTCCACGTCTCACAAAAACTTTCTTCCCCCCGTTTTTTGTTTTGTCGTCAACGTTTTTGAAATCCAATGTGTCTAACCTTTCGCTGCTTTATAACATGTTAGCAATACGGTGTAAAGAGCTCAAAGCGTAGCCAGGGGGAGTGGTGTAGCCCCGCCCACTTCAATTGTTACTGGTCAAAATCGGCGCTCCAGGATGTGTTTTAGCTCATGCTAACTGCCAAAACTAAAACATGGATATTCAGATTTTTGGTGTCGCTTTAATATAGTTTTAATCTGAGCTAAATTAAACTCTTGTTTATAAGATTTTTAAATATAAAAATATATCTTATATAAATCAGTGACTATCAAATGAACAGACGTCTGATCAAATATATAGATTTTAATAAAACAACAAATAAAGTTGTTTTTTTTAATTTGAAAAAAATATTTTTTTCCATTGCCGAGAAACCATTAAGTGAAAGAAAGATGGCGTTGAGTCGTGACGCTACAACCCGAACGCTGCTTCATCCTGTAAATACGTTTAATTGGTCAGAGCGTCCCATCGTATGAGTCTGACTTTGTACAGACGTTCATGTACAGAAACAAATCAATGGAAATAAAGTGACATGTTTGACAATCAAGAGTTTGTGTGTTTTTATATAAACTCAAGAGTTATTCACTCAAAGCAGAAATATAAAGAGTTTTTGGTGGAAAAAAAGACGTTTTAACATCAGCTTCTCCAATGGCTACAAATCACTTTTCATTCACATATTTTTCTTTGCCAAACTTGAATTTCTCCTTCAGGATCTCTTCACAAGGATTCAAATATTGTTAAAGAGTAACAAGTCTGTACTTTTTCAGCTCTGATTCACACAAAACATTAAGTGAGCATATTTAAAAATATAAACTACAGACATGGTAATTCAGCAAAGGGGGTAATGCTTTTCACACAAAAGTTATCAAAATAATGATAGACCATAACATTCTATTTATGTTTCAGATGGTATGCTATAATTAGCAAGCAACTTACAGCGGCTTAATTTTGAATATACCATATATTCATGTTGTTCTTCAACATATGACATATGTCATCATCGCTTTAACTAATAAATTTAGCTAACCCAGTTTGTATTTGGTGTTCATACTTCTGCCATATTTAATGAATAGTGAATTCTTCTGCCTCCTCTTTCCTAGCGTGTCCCCTAAAAACTTTAGTAACTCACACAGATATACACAAGTATATATCTGTGAGGACCATTTGTTTGTTGACTTGCTAGCTATAGCATTGAGTTTTTTATGAACTAACTTTTAATAAGTGAGCTAGCTAATGTTAGCTGACTTTCATGTGACCTGTGCCATGTGAATGTTTATTAAAGCCAACACTGGTGAGCCAGTTTGTGAGGTGATTTTAAATTAGCTCATTAATGCTACATGAAAAGCTCTGCTGACAGCAGATCTTTTCTGGTGTGCTAACATTAGCTGCCTCGCAAACAAGGAGATAAGCACAAAATAGTAAGCACTTCTTCCCTTGTTTCCTAAGTTTTTGTTTTACTCATGAACCCAAATTATAAATCTAGTACTTGTTAGCTAGCATCACCTAATATTAACTAAACGTGACTATTAAAAGTGTGCCAAGAATAATTTTGGCCTACCAAAATAAACTATACTAGTGCTCTTAGGAAGGTTAGCTAACAAGAGTATTAGCTAAGTTTTATCCTTTCATCCATCAGAATATAACTTTTGAATGTTAAGTAATACAATTCTGTTAGCTAACACAAAGTGCCGCCCAAATTTTCTGTTTCACTTATTTGAGCTATTGAGTTTAGTTGGCTATACTGGCGTCTTAGCGTGTGGGAGTTATTTAACTATCAGAATAAAGGCAATATCCATTAGCTAATGTTAGCATAGCATGCTCCATTTTTTTTAATATTTAACTTTTATTTTTATGAGGCAAAACATTTGGTACAATTTCTTATTTACAGTTGCAAAAAGCTGGTATGAACCAGACAGATGAAAACAAAGGAGGATGAAGTCAAGACACAAATATGTAGCATTAGCAGGCTAAGCTAGCTTCATTGCCAATTTTCCTACGCCGTTGTTGTGGAGAAAAGGAGTGATTTGGTTTCTCCGGTCGACATTCATGAATGTTCACAGCCTGCTAGTGACCTGGTACCCTGATCCAGATTTAATTTATTTCCTCTGCATACAAACCATCAGAGTCTCTGACACTGAAGGAAACATCTTTAAACTCAATGTTGTTCATTTTAACTCAAGTCTGACTTTAGGACCGATTCAAAATAGTCCACATGTTGACTTTTTAGGATTTGAGATTTTACTTACTGAAAATAAATCATTTTGTACTTTTATGTGAAGGATAAAACAAATAAAGAATCTTCATCTACTGACCGAATTAAATTCTCAGTCTAAAAACTACTGGAATCCTCTTCAATGTCTCAGTCAGTCAAAATCATCAACATTCAGTTTCCATGTTTTCATGTCGTGATTCTCGTCTTCATTAGGAGTTTACTCTTAGATGTAAATTTACAATAACTGCAATACTGTCTTTTTCCCTACCTTTTGCCAGTGTTTCTGAAGTGCACATGGTGCATTCAAGTACAGATAGAATATGTGTGGTGTATTCAAGGTCTGTTGTTGTGGGTGCATTGAGGGTATGTCGATGGTGGTGGTGATTAGGTCTATTGTTATTGATGGTTATGGTTGAGATGATGTTGTTAAGCAGGGGACGGTTTAAACCTCCACAAAATAATACATTTAGTGCGTTTGATGCCTATTAATGTTGGTGGTCATGAAGGGTCATGTGTTGTGGAACTGATGTTGTTGAATCTGTGGGTTAAGTTCAGGATCCACTATTTGGTGGTGGTCGTGGTGCTTTTCAAGTTCCGCTAACCTTGGTGGTGGGGACAGTGTTGTGTTCAGGGTCAATTCTTTATTTTGGCAGTGGTTGCATTCAGGGTCCATTGACTTTGGTGGCTGGGTTTGTGATGCATTTTTATGGTCCATTGACTTTGATGGTGCGGGTTGTGATTTATTCAGGGTTTATTGACTTGCTTTGTGGGGTTTGTGATGCATTCAGTGTCAACTGATGTTGGTGATCATGATGCATTGAGGGGTTGATGATGTTGTGCTGTGGGATGAGTTCAGAGTCCACTGACATTGGTGATGACTTCCCACTGTATTCAGGGTCTATTATTGTAGGTGGAAGTAGCTGTGATACTTTCAGGATCCACTGACCTTAGTAGTGGGTTTATGATACATTCAGGATCCACTGAATTTGTCCGTGTGGTTTGTGATGCATTTGGGCTCAAATTATGACGTTTAAACTGTGGTTGGTGTTGGTGGCAGTGATTAATTCAGGCTCCACTTGATTCATCGGTGGGAGCTGTGATGTTTTCAAAGTCCACTGACTTTTGTAATGGTGACGCATTCAAGGTCCACCTTGAATGCGTGGGTTTGTGATGCAGTCTGTAGTGAATTATGATGAAGATGGCTGCTAAACATTTAAGGTTGTAGTAGGTGTTGGCGATGATGTTATCAGGGTTCACTGACATCAGTGCAGGTGTTGTGTTCAGGGTCAACTGATGTTGGTCGTGTTGCCTCCAGAGTCTAATGATGGTGATGTTGAGTTCAGGGTCCACTGATGTTGGTCGTGTTGCCTTCAGAGTCCAACGATGGTGATGTTGAGTTCAGGGTGCACTGATGTTGGTCGTGTTGCCTTCAGAGTCCAATGATGGTGATGTTGAGTTCAGTGTCCACTGATGTTGGTCGTGTTGCCTTCAGAGTCCAATGATGGTGATGTTGAGTTCAGTGTCCACTGATGTTGGTCGTGTTGTGGTCAGAGTCCACTGATGGTGATGTTGAGTTCAGAGTCCACTGATGTTGGTGGTGACGGTGTTGCATTCAGGGTCCAGTGACGTTGTTCCTACGGTTGAGGTGAAGGGCGGCGCCGTTTTGCCGGCTCTGCAGCGTGTTCTGGACCATGTCCTTCCACTGGTCGTCTGAGATCTCTGTTGCCCATGAAGGCACGCCAAGAGACGGTAATGCTACGGCTGCCATCGTTCTCTTCACCAGCTCTACATGGTCTACAGGGAAACACAGGAAGTGATGTCAGCCGAGAAGAAATACAGCTTTTGAGTGTCAATAAAGTTAGTAACATAAATTTGAATTGTGTACGACCTGCATCCATTGGGATGGAGGAGCGGCTGCTTTGGGATGCTGCCCCCTCAGGGTCTTCCTCTTCATCACTGTCTGGAGGAGGAGCTTCGGGGAGGTGTAGCCCCATCACCTGCAGAGACAGTTGAGTCAAGGTCACATGACTGATGGACCAGGTGTGACGTCAGATGTTGCCGGGCGAAACTCACCTCTAACCTCTGCTGTACTTGCTGCAGCTGATCTGGGTTGTAGGGGGCCTCATCCCCCCTCTCTTCACCCTCCTCCCCCGGCTCCTGGTTCAAAGGTTGGTAATAATATCCTCCATTGTTCTCCTCCTCTACATCCTCCTCTCCATTCAGCTCCATGTCTCCCTCCTCCTCACCTCCAGCCTCCCCAGTGCCCCACACTGGCACCAGTGCCCCGTCGCCGGGTTCATCCACCCCCAGCTCATCCTCAGAGTTCGGTAGGACTCGCTCCGGTCCCATGGCTTCCATCCACAGACGGCACTAAGAAGGAGGGAGGGAGGAGGAGGGGAGACAGACAGTCATCGGGGAGAAAGGTGCATAAGGTTTCTGGGTTTTCATATTGATCACCCCATGCAAACGACGTACTCACTACTGCACTTTATATGCAACAGATGGCTGGCCGTCTTTATATGTACGCACACGTATGCACTGGCTCTTGTTTATCTATAAAACTATTTTTGGGTTTGTCCCCTCTTACCCTCTTACTCATTTACTCGGAAGCCAGCTTCGTTCAAAAAACGTGACTATTCCCCATGCTTGCACCTAATTAGAGAAAAGAGTATTTAAAGTAGTCGTTCCTACTGCTGAGAATACCATTCAAAGGAACAATAAATTAAAGCGTGATTGTACGTGATTAGTCGTTTCACTTGGAATATCAATTCTTGCAATTTGAAATGTGATAGCATTGTGTATTTTTATTGATACCTAGCCCATAGTTATTGTATTTGTATATTATGTTGTTTGAAGTGTATATTATGATGTGCGCTACTGCCTTTTTGGCAAGGTCACCCTTTCAAAAACAAATGCGGATCTCAATGGGATATTTCCTGGTTAAATAAAAAAAATGCAAGTAGGTATAAAAGATAGTTCTTGGAGGAGATGGGTGAGGAAGGGGGAGATAGGCAGCTGTAGGAAGGATTGGTAAGGAGGGGGAGACAGACAGCTGTAGGAAGGATTGGTAAGGAGGGGGAGACAGACAGCTGTAGGAAGGATTGGTAAGGAGGGGGAGACAGGTGAACGAGGAGGTGGAGACAGTTGTAAGAGGAGACAGGTATGGAGGGGAAGACAGACAGTTGTAGGAGATGGTTGAGGAGGGGGAGATAGTTGTAAGAGGAGATGTAAAGATTGAGATAACATCACCCCTCCCGGTAACGATGACTTGACTTGTTAAGGTTGTTGGTTTGAACCGGACGGTCAGCAGGTCCATGATAAAGAAAAATTATGATTGTGAAAAGCTGAAGAAGCTAACAGCTATTAGTCAGATTATTATAGCGGTTATTGAATATTTACGCTTTATTCCTACCTCTGCTGCTTTGTGTCAGGAACTAAAAATAGTAGAAGACGAAGAACAGAAGGTCCTCCATCAGAGGAGTTGAGTTTCTTACCTGTCTGTCTGTTAAACGGAGCTGTTAGCCGCCGCTAGCTGCAGCCGCCGATCACACAAACTCCTTCGTCTACGTCAAGAGACCGGAAACAAGCCCGATGGTCGGCCGTGATGCGCCTGACAGAAAATAGAATTTAGTTTCAAAACAAAGAAAAATGAGCAAATTAAAATTATGGTAACTATGATCTAAAAAAAAGAACACAGACAAAAGCTTGAAATAAGACACAAACAAATGAAAACATAACTTATAACACACATAATAATAAATAATAAAAATGAATTATATGTATTTTATTTTAAGAGAGGTCTCGCCAGTTTTATTTTTGTATTTTTATTTTTTTTATTTTAAATGCTGTTACTAAAACCTACCTCTGTGTAAAATTTTATACAAATCTGTCCGTTGGTTTTTCCATAATCTTGCTAAAAGACAAACAGACATAATAACAGTACTGAAAACATGACCTCCTACCTTGGTGTAGGGAACAAAACTTATTTTCTTCATTTGGCTGCTCACTCTTGGGGTAGCCAAGGCAGATTATCTATTTCCATCTACCCCTGTCCTTAGTATCTTTCTCTCTCACACCGACCAACTGTATGTCCTCTCTCACCACATCTAGAAACCTCCTCTATGGTCCGACCCTTTTTTTCTTACCTGGCAGCTCCATCTCCAGCATACTTCTACTAACAGATCAACTACACCTCAGCTTCACGTGTCCAAACCATCTCAATCTGGCCTCTCTGACTTTGCCCCAAAGACATTCTAGCCTGGGCTGTCCCTCTGATGTGTTCCTTTCTAATCCTTTCCATTCTCCTCACTCCTAAAGAACATCTGAACATCTTCAACTCTGCCACCTCCAGCTCTGCCTCCTGTTTTCTGTCCAGAGCCACCATCTGTAAACCATCCAGCAAAGCTGATCTCACCATAATCTTGTAAGCTTTTCCCTTCACTCCAGCTGTAACTCTTCTGTCACAGATATCTCCTAACCCCCTTCTCTACCCTCTCCACCCTGCCTGCACACGCTTCTTCACCTCCTTTCCACACTTCACGTTGCTCTGAAGAGTTGACCCCAAGTACTTAAACTCCTGCACCTTCTTCAACTCCACTCCTTCATCCTCACCATTTCTCATGCCTCGATTCTTTCAAACACATGCATTGTTTCTTGCTGCAACTGACCTTCATTCCTTGTCTCCAGTGCATACCTCCGCCTCTCCAGGTTTTTCTTCCACCTGTTCCCTGCTCTCACTACAGCTCACAATGTCATCCACAGAAATCGTAGTCCACAGAGACTACTGCCTGTCCTCATCTGTCAGCCTGTCCATCACCATAGCAAGACAGGGGCTAAGAGCCGATCCTTGGTGCAGTCCTACCTCCAACTTGAACCATCTGTCATTCCTACTGCACACCTCACCACTGTCATGCCGCTCTTATACATATCCGGAAGCACTCTAACATATTTATTATTAACATAATAAATTACTCCAAAACTGCAAATTTACATAGATGTTTTTTTTTTTTTTAATTAAACATGTTTCTATAAACATCACTGAAATTACAAACATCCTTAATATCTATATTTTTTCTGAACTTTCAACACAAAGAAATTAGAGTTAGACTAAAACTAAAACAAACTCAACTATTGATCCGAACAGTTGAATAGGTCTTTATTGTTTTTAGTAACATTAGATTCAAAATAATTGGTTGCAAAAAAAATCTAATTTTATTTGTTTAAATAATCAAATGTCACATAAGATAAATAATTATCAGGAAATGAATTGAAGCATATATATGGAACACAAAAATAATTTAATATGAATAATAATCAGAACTTTATTTGTATAACACTTTTAAAAACAAGATTACGGTGTGCTGGCAGTATAAACGTCTTCTGAATGTAAATGGAGGAGATTTTGAGGGATAAAACAACACTATAAAAATAAAATTACGATCACAAGAAATCTTTATACTATATTTACAATATTTAAGGCATATAATAATAATACTTACAATATATAAGGCCTAATATTTTAGGCTCTTATTTTGAAAATCCTTAACACATTTCTGTTTATTGGTGATTTAGTTATGTATCACACATAAGCTGATTGATCAGCAGCAGATCAGTAATCAATATCAGATATCATGGATATAGTCTGTTTAATTAAATTTGGTGATGACGTCACACACCGAGGAGGATTAAAACGAAGCGCAGCAGAGCCTGACGTCATAGTTTAAAAGATCGTCTATTGAAAGATGAGTCACTGTGATCGGGTGTGTTCCGGAGAAATTAGTCTGATTCGAAATACTTTCTATTTAAGTTTTTCAATCAATATCTTTTATTTTCAAAATAATTATTTAAAAGATGAATGGATAGAAATGTAATTTATTTCATTTTATGATAAATATATTCAAAAATTTCAAGAATCATTTAAGATTATGATTACTTATTAAAACATTTATTTAGAAACCACAGAATCAAGGTAATTTTACTCCTGTAACTTGTTCTCTGTCAATAATAATAATATTAATAATAACATAGATTTATTTAAGATAAGATTTATTAGTCCCACAACAGGGAAATTGCAGTGTTACAGCAGCAAAGAGCACACAGATCAATATAACAGAATAAAAATTCAAATACAAATATGAATATTAATCTATACTAGGGTATTACACCATAATATAAATATTACACTATACAGGAAATATTAAACCATAATATGAATATTACAGTATACAGGAAATACTACACTATAGTATACTATAACACTATACAGGAAATAAAATATTATAATTATTATTATATTATAATAAATATTATACTATACTAAAGGAATATATTATAGCGCCTTTCATTAGACCCGAGGACGCTTTACATAGAAGGAAAACAAATAATACAACAAATATAAAAGTAACTAAAAGGGGCGTGTTTGTCAAATGTCAGAGTTCGGTGATGTTGTAGGCCATGGTAATTAGGTGGTTTTTGAGAAGTTTTTGAGAAGCGGATGTTGGCAGGGATTGCGTCCCAAAGGGTGGGGCCTGTGGTACTGAAGGCTCAGTCTCCGAAGGTGCGGAGTCTGGTGTGGGATATGGAGAGGAGACCAGTGTCTGAGGACCGTAGATTCCGGGAAGGGGTGTATGGGTGGAGGTCAGAGAGTTACAGTCGGGCAAGGGCTTTTGTAGGTTTGAAGGAGGTCTTTGCAATTGATGCGTAATTTTATAGAGAGCCAGTGAAGATGGATGAGGGTTGGGGTGATGTGCTGCCAGGGTTTGGTTCGGGTGAGAACCTTGGCAGCTGAGTTCTGGACGTACTAGAGTCCGTCAAGACCTTTGATTTGTACTCCAGAAAGGATTCAATGTGTGAAAGGGAACAGACTCCACACCTGTTCCCTTTCACACACCGTAACAAAATAAAAAACACAAGTAATGGTTATTATATTGTCTTGACTTAGTTTGTCATCCTGCGTATATTTATTGACGACCTTTATTTGCCTTTATCTATCATAGACAACCATACAAGTAGTGCAATGCAGCAAAAAATGTTTTCTTCTTAAGAAAAGATAATGTCGCTGATGATCCAGTTTAAGTACCTGAATTATTTTGGGCTGTTTCAGTATTTCAATTGTAGTAGTAGAGAGTTGAGAATTGCAATGTTGTCATGATTATGGATTGGAATGGATATGGAATTTTCTTTAAGTTTAATATTCCTAAACACTATTACGAAATGTGTTTACTTTTTACAACTCCATTTTATAAAGACGCATATAATTTATAATCTTAATAGTATTTTTATCGATTAAATAAGACGTGTTAAACGCTGTGTGGCATCAATTTGGATCCAAGACACAGATCAGAGTGAGCCTTCTCTCCTGTCTGTCCTATCTCTGGTTCTCATAGTAACGGTCACCTGCAGAAACACACCGGGACTCACCGACCTCCTACCAGGACGTAGGTCTCCCCCATTCCTCTACCCCCTCTCCTATCTCTGTTGCTGATCAAACCTGATCAATAAATACCAAGATCGATTGATTGTGACGTCGCACTGTCACAACGAGGAGCGTGGCCTGCGGCGGGATCACTGGCACCGGAGGAGCGGATGATGACATCACCGCATGAGAGTCCCGAGCCTCCGCGCGTGAGCTGATCGATCATTTATCAGGTTTGTTGATCTATTTATTTGCAGGAGGAGACCTATCAATTGAGTGATGATTGATTGAGCTTGATTATCCTACCAGCAGATATAAATGGTCCAGCAAGGAGGATTTGGTAGGCTATTTATTTATTTATTTGTTTTTATTGATCTTCATTTTGTTTGTCAACTTAAGACATCATACTAATAAAGTCTTGTGGATCAAAAGTAAAATCAACGAGCCAATAAGGAAACAGATTTATGTTTATTTTTTTCTATAGGCTCAATTTTCACGATGACATCACAGATATGCTTCTTGCAGGACAATAAGCTATGCTAGCAAAAGAAAATGTCATGAATAATAGTTAAGATGTCACAGGACAAAGAAAGGCATCATGGGTGGTGTAGTTTTAAAACAACTTGACGAGATTTGTTAATGGATGGTGTGTTTTAGCTTTAAGTACAGATTTGCAAATGGTTTTGAAAAATATAGCAAAATACTAAGTAAACATATAGGCAGATCTCAGTGTGTAACCATGGCGACATGGCAAATCTCACTGCAATATTGGACTTAATGCACACAGAATAAAAACATTTAATATTAATATTTCTGTTAATTCATTCAGACACCAAGACCACATTCTTGGTATCTATTTACTTCTTCATACACAAAAAAAAATTTAAGCTATGACCTTTCCTGATTATACCTTCTATATTTTCAGAAACGTTCAATATACTCATCATTCTTATGGAGAAAATACCACAATATCAAAGTTTTTTAAATATTTACTACACATACATACACTAAGCGAGAAACATAATTCAACAATCAATAAATTAAGCCTTTTCCAGGAAAGTGAGTCAATGACTTATTACTTTCTACCGTATATGCTTTCAGAAATATTAAGCTTTATTTTTCCTCGTAAATGTGCCATTTAACTGTTTTGGAGAAACTTCCACGTGTTCACTATTTTTCAAAAATTCAATACGTATTCATACTTAGAGCTATCACGAGATAAACCAATCAACCATTAAAATGTTACGGTTTATCAGAGCATTTATCTTATTCATTTTCTTTTTTTCTACATTTTATAATTTCACCACAATGACTTCCCCATTCATTCATTCTTATGGCGAGAATCCATCATTTCTTTTCACTGTTTTTTCTATAACAATATTATAATTAATTCAATCCTTCACCATCATACGGGAAGTTGCTGTAGCTCCATTGTACCTGGTCCGATCTACCCCAAACTCAAAGTGTTCACTTCGATTAACTACTTCTACTACTATGATTACTACTATGCGTCAGGAACACATTAAAATTTCTTGAGAAGATGCAATATTGTCCCAAGGTCAGACGTTGGGGTTTTTTCTCCCAGTGTTCCCAGACCTGCCAGCATGCTGCCGGCTTCCATCCAGATCACAGGGGAGCTGCTATCGGCCGCTGAGGTTCAGGATATCTGTGAGAGCCTGAAGGAGGACGGCATCCGCCTGCTGTCGGTTCGTGGCTGCCAGCTCTCTGATCGTGACTTTGGACGTGTCTGCCGCAGCGTCGCTGAGTCACACTCACTTGCACAGCTCAACCTGAATCTGGGCGTGGTCTCCAGCATCAGCCGGACTCGACACCTGGCCGACGCCCTAAAGACCAACCGGTCCCTGCAGACCCTGTTGTAAGTCCACAGATGTTGATGATACTGCTGCTTCTAGAAGCTCCTTTTGATTTGTAAGACTCTGCTCCCCGCCCCCTCCAGTCTCCATGGCAGCCCGCTATTGGATGCCGGCCTGGTGACCCTGAACGCGGCGCTGTCGACTCACCCATCGCTTGTTTGTCTGGATTTGGGAGATTGCATGCTAGGAGATGAGGCACTGGGTCTGATCTGTGGAATGCTACCACCAGATGGCGCAAAGTCGGGTAAGGAACTCTTGAGCCCATGGGACTTAAACGCCACCCATAGAACCACACAGAACCATACAGCAGCCACTAGGTACCAACCAGGAAACCCTCGTTTTCAGACCAGAAGAGATAGATTGGCGGAATCTATTCTTCCATTATAAAAGGCACTGCTAGAACCTGGTCATCAAAGTTCCTTGTAAAACTTGGTCTTCTGTCGCCAAAGCCACTGGTAGAACTTTGTAGTCAAAGCCACTGGTAGAACTTTGTAGTCAAAGCCACTGGTAGAACTTTGTAGTCAAAGTCACTGGTAGAACCTGGTCATCAAAATCACTAGTAGAACCTGGTTGCCAACGCCACTGGTAGAACCTTGATGCCAAGGTCACTAGTAGAACCGGGTCTTCTGTTGACGGAGTCACTGATAGAACCTGGTCAACAAAGTCCCTTTAGAACCTGGTTGTCACAGTAACCGGTAGAACCTGGTCTTCTGTCGCCAAATCCACTGGTAGACCTTGTAGTCATAGTCACTAGTAGAACCCGGTCGCAAAAGTTACTGGTAGAATCTGGTCTTCTTTTGCCAAAACCACTGGTTGAACCTTGTAGTTAAAGTCACTAGTAGAACCAGGTCTTCTGTTGCCAAAGTCACTGCTAGAACCTAGTCTTCCTTGTAAAGGTTGTAGTGTTACAGGAGGTCACAGGTAGAAACCTGGTCTTCCATGGTCAAAGTCAGGAGTAGAACCTGGTTTTCCGTGGTCGAAGTCAGGAGTAGAACCTGGTTTTCCGTGGTCAAAGTCAGGAGTAGAACCTGGTCTTCCGTGGTCAAAGTCAGGAGTAGAACCTGGTTTTCCGTGGTCAAAGTCAGGAGTAGAACCTGTAGAAAATCTTGGTTTTCCTTTCCTTCACCAACGTCACTGGTAGAACATGATCGCCAAAGTCACAGGTTGATCCTTGTCTTTGTTCAAAGAATGGCTAGAACCTGGTTTTCCATCATCAAAGTAGGTTCAACCTCTTCCTTGGTCCGTTTTTTAGTTACCATCCTCGGGCTGAACCTCCAACCCAGGTCATTGGGTCAAACATAGACGTTCTAGTATCTCCCACAAACACTGAAGCAGCTCTATAAGGTATCTTCCCAGTACCCCCAGATTGGACAGCCACCTACTTACCAATGACTATCGTCTCTGTTAACCAATCACAGACTGTGGAACCGTGACATCATTATCTAGCGTGATGTCCCCAGATAGTCCCCAGTGATGTGTGCTTGTGGTTTTTCCAGGTCTGAGGGAGCTCACCCTGAGCGCTAACCCAGGTATCAGCTGCAAAGGATGGACTCGACTCGCCATCGCCGTGGCCCACAGCTCCCAGCTCCGAGTGCTCAACCTGGACTACAACCCACTGGGTACCAGAACCATTAGTTTAGTCCAACCAGATCTCCGATCTCTATCACGTTAAAGATCTATGACTCAAACTCACAAGTTTCTCCATGTGTGAAGATTAGAGTTGAACAAGAACAACAAATACCAGTACAACAACTCAGTACTAAGTTCTACTAAGTTCAACTAAGTTCTGCTATCTGGAGAACATTTATCACAATGAAATGGTTTCAGAAGATCCATGAAAAAAAACATCCATCAGTATCATTGGGTTCCGGTTTTAAATGTTCTGGACTGGTCTGGATATTTTGAATGTTCGGGTCATACTGTATTTGTAAATGTTTCAGTTCTGGTTGTAAAGGTTGTAGTGTTACTGGGCCGGTCCTTGTATTGACTGTTCTTGTTGTAAAAGATCTGGTTCTGGTTTTGACTTTTTTTGGTCCTGGTGTTAAATATTATTTTTCCTGGTTCTGAATGTCCCACTTCTAAGCGAAATGTTCTTCTTTTGAATGTTGTGGTACTGTTTGGTTTTTGTTTTGGTTCTGGTGGTAAATATTATTTTTCCTTGTTCTGAATGATCTGGGCCTGTGTGTGAATGTTCTGGTTATGAATGTTCTGATGCTGGTGCTGGTTGTGAATGATCTGGTCTTGGTTCTGAATTTTCTGGTTCTGTTCACAGGAGACCAGATTGCCGGGATGCTATCGGTGGCCGTGGCGTCCAGTAGAACCTTGGAAGTGTTGGACCTGGAGGGAACTGGACTGACTAACCAGTCAGCACAGGTCGACCAATCACATTGCTCTGTTTTTCTTTTCTACTGTTACATCATCAGTGGGGGGTGAACGTCCTGCAGCTGTTTGCCCAGCAGGGGGCGATGTTTTTCCACTCTCCCCTTCACCTCCAACCGATCCAGTTCAGGGAAACTTGCTGGTGTCATGGTTCTGAAGGGGCTTTGCTCATCATCAGAATCTTGAATGAAGGAAGAAGAAAGAATGATTGATGATCAGAACAGAAGAGGAAGAAACAAATATTACAACTAAAACCATAAACAGGAGGAATTATCAAACATTTATTTTAGTTCTTGAATATTTGGCTGCAATAAAAAAAAAAAAGAACGGTAATTCCTCACCGCCTATTCAATGTCTCCTTTATTACTAAAAGGATGGATAAAATCCTCCTCGTCTGCAGGGATTCAGTTTGATTAGTGTCGTAAATTCTTCAGTCTGAAGCTGAGCTGTTTTAATATTCACACATCTTACACTCTGTGTTCTGAATGTGCAGGAAATGTAATATAATTATGTCAATGCTAATAGATGCTTGAGACTAGAACCGTAGATGTCTGAAGGATTCTTCCACTGAAAAAGTCCAGGTTCATACAATGAAACAGTCCGGGTTTAAACAGTGAAACAGTCCAGGTTCATACAGTGAAACAGTCCAGGTTCACACATTGAAACAGTCCAGGTTTAAACAGTGAAACAGTCCAGGTTCACACATTGAAACAGTCCAGGTTTAAACAGTGAAACAGTCCAGGTTCATACAGTGAAACAGTCCAGGTTCACACATTGAAACAGTCCAGGTTTAAACAGTGAAACAGTCCAGGTTTATACAGTGAAACAGTCCAGGTTTAAACAGTGAAACAGTCCAGGTTCATACAGTGAAACAGTCCAGGTTCATACAGTGAAACAGTCCGGGTTGCCTTGTGAATTTACACTATGACCCTTTTGGAAAACTAGGATCTTTAATCCACTAGGTGGGTGTGGTCACAGGTTAGAGAGACATGTTTGAGCCATAAAAAACGTTTTGTTTGATATTTGGAACCTTCCTGTGTTCAGGTGTTCTTGGACATGGTGGAGAACTACCCGACCAGTCTGCGAATTCTGGTCCTGGCGGAGAATGACATCAGTCCTGAGCTGCAGCAGCAGATCTGTGACCTGCTGTCTGAAGGAGACGATGATGATGACAGGGAGGCTCTGCCCCTCAAGACACGCCCCGCCTCAAGCAGAGCCCTGCTGCCAATCAGAGACAAGTACCACCCACCCACCTGGCTCCCCCACAGCAGTAAGGGCTGAACACTCCCCCTCTGTCCTCACCTCTGTCCCCCTCTACTATCCATACTGTAACCCAGAGACATAAAACCAGTACAGAACCACTGAACTGACTTTGCTTTTCCAGTTTGGCACTCATTGGTTCAGGTTGGTTCTAGTGGTACTGTTTGGTATACTGGTGCCACTCTACAGTAGTTTTGGCTCGATCCGTTCCCTCTGTGAGTCCTTTTTATTATGCTGGCCCAATAGTATCCTGGTTCTGTCCTATTTAGCCCAGTATTTAATGACTTCCATCCCAGCTGCCCCAGTATCCTCGTGGTTCTATTCCATGTGACCCAGTTTTTGATGGCATCCATCCCAACTGGCCCAGTATGTTCCTGTGGTGTCACTAGGAGTTTTGTGCTCTGTATAATAGAGGTTGTGTGGAAATCTGGGTAAACTGGTTTTAATCTAATCCCTTTTAAAGAACATTCTGTGTTCTCATGACTATAAATGAATGTTTAAAATTGCAGATCACCTCTTCTTCTGTGGTTCCTCTGTTCCTCCATCTTCTTAAGTCATTTTCTGATCTTGGTTCTGGTTCTGATCCAGTGCTGGCTACAAAACTCAAAATATTCTGTCTCAGTTTTACAAACCAGGTGAAACCAGTTCTCTTCAATGTATGTTCGCCTATAAGCAAAACACGATATGGTTTAAATACAGTTAGCAGACAGGCTACAAGCTAATACGGCTAATGAACGGTAGAATTACTGCCCTGTTAGCGGTGAAACATGCCAGTACCGTAGATGCTAACAAAAAATACACAGTGAATTCCTGGTTAGCGTGTTAGCATTTCAGTTAACTTAAATTCCTGTATCCTAACTTTTTTTTATTTAACACTTGTTGGCGTAGGAAATTATAATTAGAGTTAACGCCTCTTTAATCAGTAATGTACAAATTACCTGGACGCTACAAAGATGGCTGATTTTACCCAACGTTAGTTATGATTCCTGGCAGCTATTAGCCACAATAGCTGACATTAGTTAACTTTTATCACGATAGCTGACATTACCTAGTATTTTCTTTGACAGCCGACATTAGTGTAAAGTAGCGACAATACCTCAAACTAGCTAACTTTAACTACGATAGCTGATATTAGTCATCTTTAGCTACAATAGTTGACATTAGTTAATGTTATCTATAATAGCTGACATTAACTTTAGACATGATAGCTGGCATATGCTAATATTATCTTTGTTAGCTGACATTAGCTAACATTAGCTACAATAGCTGACATTGTTATGCTATTAGCTGTGATTGAGATGTGACCCCTCCCACAGTGAGCAATAAAACACAACACGTCTTATCTGGTATATCATTGCTAATGCCTGCACATGAACGCTATCACGTTATCAATATGTTTGTTATTTAGTAATCAATCGTTTGAAGGTGGAAATGGGTATGTAGGAGAATGGGAATGTGGATGGACTTACTTAACATTTGCTAATGTTAGCTAATGGAAACTATCAAAGCTAATGGCTAAAGTCAGCTATGGTAGCTCGTGGTGGCTAATGTCAGCTCTTGAAAATAAAGTGAGATGTCTCCCATCAAAGCTTATCTTAGCTAATGTCACAGCTTTCGCAACTAAGGTTAGCTATTCAGTAGCCAGTTATCTTGACCATCAGCTGTCTTAACGAATCTCAGCTATGAACAATAAAATACAAAAGGGCCTTTGTAGTGTCCTTCTTGCAAAATAAAAATAATTCCTCTAGACGGAGTTATTGAAGAGTGGAAATGAATCTTGCTGAGGGAGCCCGTTAGATTAGGTTGATTGCCGAAGAAATAATTATTAGAAGAAATATATTACACAACTACACTTAAGACTCAGATGGTTACACTGCTAATTAGCGAAAACAGCTTCCCTTGATTGATACTTTAACCACATATTAAATCCAACGATCGCAGTTATTTTTCTCTAATTGACTTGACTTGTCCTGAAATGTAGCTTTTAGAGAAACATGTATGACATGTCTACAGGAGCATCTTTTGATAAAATCAGGGGAAACCTCAGGTTTTACATGTGTGAGGTATAGTTTATAGATTCACCTTTTTTTTAAATCAGTTTTATAGATTGATTTCTTTTCGAGGTTCAACTTGCGACTACGTAGTTATATGTTCCAAACTTCCTCTCTATTCTGTAGCTTGATATATATCATAAAAATAAATCAGATAAATATTTAGTTTGACAAGCTATAAAAATTTGTTTTGAATCAGGTTTCGTAAAGCTAGCGAGTTTTAATGAAATTAGCTTGAACTGATGATGCTCCAATGGAAGGAAATCAACCTAAAAACTGATCATAAACTGGAAATTGAAGTTAGCGGGTGCAGACATGGTGGTTTGCTCCTTTAATTCTGTGACATGTTGCTCTTTGACCCCACAGACTCCGGCCCCCAGATGGTCTTGCTGACATCAGGTCTAGGTGAGAGCCTATTGGCTGAGACTGAGATGTGAACCCTCCCACAAACACAGTCACTTCCTGTTAAACTATTTCTCACTAAGAAGTTTGTTTTGAATGTTTCTCTGCACTCCACTGGGTTGTCTGATCACCTGATCGCTAGCAGCCAATCACATGCTCTGCATGGTTTCAATGTAGCACTTGTGCATAGACTATAACAAACTCCAAACTCCACACACCGGGTGACTTTACCAAAGGTGTGGGTCCAGAGGCCTGCTCCATAACAGATGCTGAGGAAAGCCAGGATTAAACTACAAAACCTGACTTGAATTAACCAAACAAATCACTGGTCGCTAAAGCGGTTCCATAAAATTCATCCAATTGGGCTGATTCCATACAGGTAGAGGTTATCAAGTTGAGCTCATGTTAAGGGGTAAGGGAAATCCCTTACATGGGGTCATGTGTTTTTGGCCCCCCAACTGTCTTTTTAAGGCGGGCCTGGTGCGCCTTTATCCCGCCCCTCCGATCCGTAAAAACCCAGCGAGGGTGTAATTGGGTTCCTGAGTTATTGTGCCTTTGAGATGTCTGGAGGTAGTAACAGAGAAAGACATCCGTGTAAACATAAGGAGGGAAGGCCGACAGAGTTGTAACGATTTGCGGAAGAACTGTGTGTGCGGCTCACAACCTGAAGCCGTTATTAGCAGATCCATCGGAAAGACAGAGGATGAAGAAGGGATGAATGATTTATTACAACAGACGATGTGTGATAATGAGTCTATTAGAAAGTCGGTGGCTCTCAGACTCTTCGGGGAGATTGGGATAGAAGGCGCCCTGTCCTTAGATAGAAGGCGGCAGAGAATATCCCTCCTTTGGAGTCTGGTTGCTGGTGGTGGTGGCTGATGACTCTGCTGAAGCTGATGAAGGATGAAACAGATGGATATGCGAGGACTAAAGCGGAGATGGGGAGGTGGAGGACGTGTAAACCAGCTGCAAGTAAGCAAGAACTAGATGAATGGAGAGAGAGAGACATATTTAAAGCTGATAAGATGCAGGTGTGACGCCGTGATTGCAGTAATTGGGACTTACAATTAATTTTTATAAGCCCAGAAATGTGATTATTTACCTCATATTAAAACGCCAGCTATATGTAGTTTAATATGTTGTTACTTATCATTCTATAATTCAAATTAAAATACTTTATTCAACTTGAATTTTTTTCACCTAAGTTAACATATAGATATAATCTGGCAACACACCAGGCAGTGAGCGGAGAAATCATCTATCGCTACAAGCTCCAACTTCTGTGACAGTTAGCCGGACTGTTAGCCTGCCCCAGACCAGGCTAGTTTCCCTCACGAAGTTATCTTAGTAATTGAACTTCAACTATATAGAATTTGCTTAATGGAACTGAATCCATTGAAAAGACTGAACAGAGTAAGTCTGGCTTATTTGATTAGCTTGTTTTATGGAACAGGCCTCAGCGGGTGTATCTGATGAATGTAGGTGTTTGTTCTGCTGCTCTGATGTCACAATAATAAACTGTTTACAGCTTTGTAACAACCAACGACTCTGGGTCATCATTCGGCATCAGTCAGTATAGTATGATAATGACTTCATCTAAAAAACGGTGAATTTGCTATAATTCAATGTAAGTTATCATCTTCCTTTTAATGAATAATTGTTGACCTGCTAATGTTAGCTCATGTTAACATCAGCTAAGATTAGCTACCTACAGTTATCTTAAAAAATAATATATTTCATATAATATATATAATGATAATAATAATAATAAATTATTGAATTTATTTACTAGTTAAAACTAGCAACCCAACAAAATTGAAAGAAAAATAATTTTCTGGTTTGACTCCTTTTAACTTAACATTCCAAGTTTAATAAAGTCTTCACTAACTTAAAAAATAGTTTAATGAATAAATTACATTATTTTAGCGAGCTAACGTTCACTTAAAAAAAGTGTATATAAAAAAAAACACATAAATTTAGACTTAAAAATTTACTAGGTAGAATTAGCTATTGAACATTACCATTAAAAAAACTACTTAATTTATTAGTTAATGTTAGCTATCTAATATTAAAAATGCTGACTTTAAAATGGTTTGATACACTAGTTTAATCAAGCTAGCTCATTAGCTGCGATGGAGAATGAATGAATTTAGTTGTCAAAGTTAGCTACCTAGAATTAAAAATGATTTAATTTATTTGTTTAAATGCACTAGCTTACAAAAAAAAACATAACAATTTAGTTCACTAACTTATATTTAGATATTTGATGTTACGCCAAAAATCATTTAATGAATTAATTAAATTAATTAATCTTAATCCCCCCATTAGACTTACCAGTCTCCCCCAAGGTCAGGAAACACAGCATGGGATCCGAGAGGAGAGAGAGGGAGTGGGGGACCCCACTGGGGGGTCCCTGGGGGGCTCCAGGGACCCAGGAACAGATTTGCTATCAAACCAGCTGGATGTTCAGAAGCACAAATGACCAACATGGAGGACGTGACCTTTTGAGTGCATCACTGAAACAGCAGCGTTCACAGGTCATCATTCACAACTTTATTGCACACAGTTATAAAAACATCTGAGAACATTAGTCCACTGGTAAAATCCACCAATAAATTATTATTTACAGCAGGTTGAAAATCAGGGAAAAAACATGAAGTTCATCAGGATGCAGCAGTAAAGCAAATACATCCAAAATACACATTGTATTGTTTCCACATTGTATCAGTTTGTTACCTCTGATAAGGAAGTTTATTTTAACTTTGTTTTCTGTTTCGTTGACAGCAAGTTTACAGAAAATCTAAAGGACAAATCTGAGTGAAATTTTACTCAGAAGTCGGTTTTGTCACATCCAAGGGGTTTTGTGGCTTGGCGGAGGTTTTCTCCCTCTGAACGCTTTCTAGTTTATTTATATCATTGTTTATTGGTGAGCAGATAAATGGTTATGTGACCTTATAATAAGAATAGAGATCGACGTATTTGAATTAGTTTTGATCAGTTTGTTGTTTTATTTCATGTTCTTCTAAATTGTTCTCATTATTTATTTTTTCGTGTTTTATATCCAGCTGCATTGAGAGTCCAAAGAATGTTATATATATATGTATATGTAATATAAAATATTATTTTACAATGTGAAATGTCCCAGAAGAACATGAGAAATGAACTATGTTCAAGTTGCCATTTCTTCATACAAAAAAACAACTGAATTAATATTAATCCATCAGATTTTATTGGTTGAAACAGTTTTTAAAGAAGTACTCTCCCATCTGTGTAGGCTAACAGACATCAGAAACTGGAAACAGCGAGGAACAGCTAGATTAGCTTAGCATAAAGAGTGGAAACAAGGAGGGACAGTTTGCTTTGCTTGGAATTAAGACTGAACATAGTGGAGAACAGCTAGCTTAGCTTCGCATAAAGAATGAAGAAATAGCTGGGGAAATAACCATCCTTGCATTAATCCTGGAAACAGAGTGAAACCAGTAGCATAGCTTCACAAGCCTGGAAACAGGGGGACCCGCTAACTTAACTTAGCTTAAAGACTTATAACAGAAAGAAACAGATATCTAAGCATAGCATAAAGCCTGGAAAAAAGGGGAACAGCTAGCTTAGCTTAGTTTAAAGGCTTGAAACAGGATGAAACCGCTATCTGAACATAGCATAATGCCTGGAAACAAGGGGAACAGCTAGCTTAGCTTAGCTTAAAGGGTTAAAACAGGATGAAACTGCTATCTGAGCATAGCGTAATGCCGGGAAACAAGGGGAACAGCTAGCTTAACTTAGCTTAAAGGTTTGAAACAGGATGAAACCGCTATCTGAGCATAGCATAATGCCTGGAAACAAGGGGAACAGCTAGATTAGCTTAGAATAAAGACTGGAAACAGGAGCAACAGCCCTCTTAGTCCTTAAAAGTTAAATCTGTAGCAACTGAACATCTGTTTAGACAAAACAGATGTTCAGTCTAAGGTTTATCGGGACACGGCTGCATGAGCGTCTGCACAAACATACAGCTATCGTAGCATAGCATAAAGCCAGGAAACAGGGAGGAATAGACTGCTTGGATTAATAAATAAACCAGTTTCTGGGGGTAGTTTGGTTTGTTGGTGGAACATTTGTGAGGAAAAACCACATTAAAGTTGTTGTAGGTTTTTCTACTTCACTGGTCAGTAGAAGTGTGTGTTTCTCCTAAACGCTGTCGAGTGGCCTTTCCTCTCAGCCTTTGGCGGAGGAGTGCTTTCTACTCCTCTTAAAATCTGATGTTTATAAACATCATGTTTATAAAACATAAATTTAATTTATTCAAATGAAAAATACATTGTGCAAAATGTCTTCAACATGTCCTCATGTCTTTACGATACCAATATGTTTACAAACAAACATCAGACCGGATCACCTCTGCATGTTTCCACGTCTGCTGCCGCTCCAGGCCGCGTTAGCTGCTATCAGTCCAACAGCGCTGGAGGTTCTGAGTAGGTCAAGTAGCGGCCGGGTTCGAACAGAATCATCACATGATCAATCACGTGATGGCGTTACAGGTAGTCTGCGGGTGTCCACTGGGACAAGCAGTCCTGTTTGACTGGATCCCAGTTCAGACACGGATGAGACAGGTGAGACGGCGACCTCTGACCCCTCTCTGGTTGTACGCCTGCTCAGTCTAAATGACTTCAGTGTTCAGTTTCTTCTTCTCTGGTTCCGCTATATTCAGGAAGCTGATCCGACACTCCTGCTCATCTGACTGTATGCTCTTCTCTCCTCGCTGGTGTGATGATGATGTCCCCCGCCAGCACTGGGCGTGCCCACAGTCCTTGCAGCGACCTGGCAGCACAAGGGCGGCGGTCAGCACCACCACCCCCAGTGTCAGCCCGGCCAGCACCAGCAAGATGATGAGCTGGACCTGTGACAGGCCGCTGCTGCTCCGCTCATTCACCGTCACTTTCAGCATCCTGTCGCCATGACGACTGCTGTCAGTGGTGTTGCTCCTGTACGTCTTCCCCCCAGTGGTCACATGAGGTGTGACTCCTCCTCCGCCATCCCACCCTAGAGATGTCCAATCGGGCTTGTGATTGTCCTGTTCCTTCAGCTGCGTCTCACAGGTGGGTCCAGCGTAGCCGGGCCGGCAGATGCAGTAGAAGCCTCCGGCACGGTCGAGACAGCGTCCAGCATTGAGGCAGGGTTGGCTGGCGCAGTCATCGAGGTTCACGGTGCAAAAGCGTCCGGTGAAGCCATTGGGGCAGAGGCATGAAAAACGGTTAACACTATCCAGACAGGTGGCGCCGTTTGCACACGGCTTCATCAGGCAGTCGTCCACATCAGTCTCACAGCGTGGCCCCGTGAAGCCGGCGAGGCAGCGACACGTCAACACCGCTGCGAAGCCATTGGCGTCCTCACACAGACCACCATTTTTACAGGGAGACCTGGAGACGAAACAGGAAGCACACAAAGAAGAAGGGGTCCAAATTAAATAAAGTTTTGAGTCACAAACACACAGATTATAATTCCTCTGTACGCCTTTTCACCATGCCACCATTAGTCCCGTAGTATCACCAGCAAATACACACAAAAATACATAAAAATTTACAAATTAATTAACATGCTACATCATGGTATCTATTCAAAAAATGCGGAAAGGGTGAAAATGAAAAAAACTACAAAGATTGTCCCTTAAGAAACAATGGGAAATCAAGGTGGACAGAGCTGAAACCTCTTTGGGATTCTGTTGCCTCAAGATACCTTAACTTATAAAAGTCGTTATGATTTCTAAATCTTCACCAGACTTGTGACTCTACTCGGCGAAATTGCCATTTGACTGTTTAAGGATTATGGTGAAAGCCAAGATTAGGTTTGGGGTAATTTTCGATTGTTCCAGATCATGTTCTGTACTACAAATACTGTAGTAGCTGGTTGTCTCTTGCACTTTCCACTTCAGCGTCTCTGCTCAGTGCGCTGAGCTATTAAATAGTCTTAAAATCTTCTCTTGAAGTTTTTCCTCAATTATTTATAAAAAGTTTGTGCTGCTATTAGTAATGCTAATTTGTAAGTTACCTATATATGTTAATGTATCAGGGAGGCCCAGAGAAACAGGAAGTCCAACCAACTGCCGCATCATCTCCTATCTTAAGTTTTCCCTCGGATAAGACAGTACCAGTTTCCTCTCTGGCTGTAATGTTGACATTTCTTTTAAATCTAAATTCATATAAATTATTGAACTTCATGTTAAGTAGCTTCTTAGGATCCTGAAGGTGTTTTGAGTCACCTGTGGTTTTTGAACGAGGCTATCTGGTTCCAGTGGCGATTTAGAGACTTCCTGCTAACAAAAATTTAATTAAAAAAAATGGAGGTTATAAATAAAAAAATGTATGTGAAACGAAAAATAAACTTATGGTCATTCTATCGTTTGCAAAAACCAACTAGCGTTCATGGCTAATTCTGCTGTCTACCTCCGATCCAGTAACACAAAACTGATGCTGATTGGCTGATCGAACCTCCAGTCAGCTCACTCCTCTGCTCTGATTGGTCCAATCATGCTCAGATATCTTTGGCAGTTGAAACCCAACAGGAAACTGGACCTACTACTATAGTCCATGTTTCACTGGCACACAGGGCGTGGAGCTCCTGCTGTGGTTCTAATGATACAGAGATTATTTCTGTGAAATCCTCTTGATTGACAGGTGTAAGGACCTTCTTTGGTGACATGGTCCCGTCTTCAGTTCGCAGTTCCTGCCGTGGAAACCCTCAGGACACAGACAGTTGTATTCGCCGCTGTCCTCCATCACGCAGGTGGCTCCGTTCTGACACGGCCGCTGCTCAGAGCACGCCGACAGATCTGAAACATCAAAGCTCACGTTAAGAACGTGGAAAATCTGTCCAGCTAACGCCAGTTTATAGCCGTTCTTTGTTGGTGTTACTACTTTTATACGTTTATTAAAGCACTTTCAGCTCCGAGTACTTTATCCAATACTGACCTTTGTCACAGAAGCGCCCCCCCCAGCCCGCCTCACAGGTGCACTGCCATGGCTGCTGACAGGAACCGTGCAGACAGCCGGGCATCGGCACACAGCGATCGCAACGCTCACCGTCCCAACCCGGGTCACACCTGGAGACACACAGGTGAGTCATGACCCACTCGGCCCTCTGAAGTCAGCGTTAGAGTAATGATGTTAACGGAGGTCTCACCTGCAGACCCCGGACTCGTCACAGCGGCTGTTGGTGTCGTTACAGCTGCAGTCGCTTCCTGTGGAGAAGAAGAAGAGAGCCAGTCAGAGACAGCAGGGACACACAGACGGGGACTGCTGGGGTTTTAAATCCCTAGTGAGACATTAGCAGCTTGACCTCTGACCTCTGATGATGTCGAGCCACGTGTCTTAGTTGCATCATCCCTCTCTCAGTCCCAAAAATCTGTGTTTTCCCTGCAGCACTCGGAACACATCACATCCTCCAGATTTCCCTGAGGAGTATTAAACTCAGAAGGTGCTCAACATATCCCCTCTGTGGCTCATTGTCTTCAGATGTTAATCCGGCCAGCTTTCAGCTCCGCGTTTAGACTACCAGCCATGACCTCTGACCTCCGACCCCAGGTGAAGTGTAGCTGCCAGTGGATCGGGTGTCGGCTGGAATCTGGGAGGATTGCTTTCAAAGGCGTCCTGACGCAGAGACAACAGAACTCGTCCTCGGAGCTCTGACAGGCCCAGGACGGAGCTCCGCGGTGGGGCTCACATGACTGGAACAACAGCTGGGGGGTGCTAAGTGTTATGTGAGAAGAGCCAGACGACAGCGAGCGGAAGGTTAATCTGACAGCTGGGTGAGGCGGGATTAAAGGAGAACAATGAGCTGCTGAGCGCACTCAGTGAGGATCTGTGAGATTTACAACCACCCGTATCACGAGTCAGGACATCCTCCAGAGACACTGAGATGGACAGTATAGTGTTTGTTAGATTAGACGGGGCTGCTCTGAAGTACAGAAGGAGCTAAGGGCCACCGGGGCCACCATGAACCACCAAGTGCCACATGAATTTCCAAGTTCTCACGGACATGGAAACAGATAATCAGCGTGAAAAAACACTGAACCATTTGTTCCTGTGTGTTTTGTCGAGTGTGTGTGTGCGTGTGTGTATATGAGTGTGTGAGGAAAATTCAAGTGTGTTCTGTCGCTTCACACATGATGAATTCTCCACTGACTGAAGTCTGCCTCGCTGGCTGCCCTGCTGCTCTCTGATTGGCCGGTTCACGAGCAGCACCTGTTTTCCTCATTAGCCGTCCAATCAGAGCCTCTTAAAGAGGCGCGCCAGTGATTGTAACTGAGGTCATTACAGTGGAGGCAGTCCGTGCGTTTCCATGGTTACAGAGAGACAGGAGCTGGTCATAACAGGACATCATTTACAACCCAATATCTCACGCTTGTATCAATCAGCTGGAAATTCATATAACTGATATTCAACCACATATCTTACCTCATATGTAACTAGTATCTAATTTCATATAAAATATAAATAACTCCAAAATAAATACTGTGTAATGTTCTATTTTTATTTATAATAATATACAACTGCATTTAAAACTAATATGTTCATGATATATTACATCAAATGTAATTAATATATAACTGGATATATGATTAATCTATATATAACCTAAGGTAAAACTTTAGGTTATATATAGGAGGTTACACATTTAACTGATAACCTCCTGTATAACTAATTTATAACATCATATGTAATGAATAAATAATTAATATTATATATTAGCTAATATAGAATCTTGTATGAAGGTGGTATGTAATTTCATATACAATTAATATACAGTATAACCTATATATAAATTATACATAACTAATATAATATATAATTTCACATGTGACATATATCCATATAAATAACTAATATATAAACTCATATTCGGTATACTAAATACGTATGAATCCTAATAGTGAACATTGCATTTAACTGATATAAAACCTCTTAAATGACTTATTTATTACTTATATATAACTTTACTTTACATATAACTAATAAATACCTTCTCTCACTCTCATTTATAACATCACATAAAACCTCATTTCAACGCTCACCTATACATGTAAAAAATAACTAACCTCATTTATAACATGATATATAAATTAGACATAAATTAATCCTAGCCTAATCATATCCCCAAAAATTCAAGGATAGGATGGAGTTGTCTGTATCCGCTGCAGATCCTCTGGGTTAACGCGATAACTCTCAAACTACGTCAAGAATCAATTTCAAATTGAACTGCACTACAAGACCTTAATGCGAGGAAGAACTGGATCGATTTGGGGCATGGTCAGCTGCATACTCTGGCCACGAGGGGGAGATTTAACTCCCAAATGTTTTGGGCCATAATTTCTAAACCATTGGTCCGATTTAGTCCAAATTTGGTGCGTATGAATCTCTCGAGTTCGATTGCACTGGAGGAGATCCATCTTGTTTATATCTTATTTTAATCTCATAGTTTATAATTGACTCAATAGTGTCTTTTTTAAAAGAAAAACACAGTTTCGTAAAATCCCAACTGTAATTGCTAGTGTATCTAAATTTAGACTTGACACAAGGAAATCTGTCTTATTTTATTACAGCGCTCAGAAAAACTGTATTTATCTACATTATTGGGTCTAAATGGGATCTGATCCTAGAGCAGACTGGTGACTTCATAGAAATAGTTACGTTGAGTCAATATTGACAGTTTGAGATCATAAATTACTCACATTTAATTTGAGGAGTTCAATCAGGGTGATTACTTGTACAATGCAGGTGACTGGGGGAATTTCGAGAATATATATACATATATACATATATATATATCTCAAATCTAACCTCGGATTTGAATAATACAGAGCATCATATATCGCTAATGTATAACTTATATAAAGTAATTTTATAGTTTCTAGGCTAGCAGGTTAGCTTCCTGAGCTAATTCACAATTATTAAATCCAAACAAGGGTAAAAATAGCTTTCATTCGTGCAAATAAGCCACATTTAGGGATTAAAAGTGTCATATGACAAACTGAAAACATCTTTACATGCTGCAGGAATATATAAAAAACATATGATCCAAATGATGGGGTGGATTACCCTCCAGGAATGGTAACATGAGGCCCACTGAGAATACTCCACTGACCCCAGCCAGCAAATACGTCACTCCATAAAACCCCCCTCCCCTCATAAAAGCACAGCATGTTTTTTTCACATCCAGACTTCATCCTAACACAACACGTCACCCCGCTAGCTGCTTCCAGTGCTTATGCTAAGCTAATCCCTGAGTAGCATGGGATCCCCCTCAAATAATGACTGACGCACTGAGATCATCAGCCTAAGGACATTAGAGAAATATTCAACCGTGATCTCCCGGTAAGACCACCTGACCCTGAGTCTATGGCGGCGGTGGTCCAGCTGAGCTTCCAGCCCGACACCTGTCTGTCTCGACACCCTGAACTCCTCTGACTGATCACTTTCAGGACGCTCCCAGCTGACTTCACCGCAGAGGGCTGGACGGTGAGGCTAAAGAAGTAAGCTTTGGTTTCAGCAATGCAAACACGTGACCTTACCTTGACCTCTGCAGGGCGGGATGACCAGGACGCAGCAGCTCAGCAGCAGCAGGACGGCGGCAGCTCTGACTGACGGCATGTCGGCGGTGGCGAGGACGACGGGGGACCTGAAAGTAACAGAAGAAACGTGTTGATCTCAGCTGACCGGGGGTCGGTTTTTCAGCTGGACGTATACGCATGGCGACTCCTGAAAAGTGAGACGGCATCTTGAGCAGAGCGTCTCAGATCAAAGGTCCGTACCAGGTGTGAGAAACATAAATCAGTACTGGTCCAAGATCAGCTGTGAGCTGAACACACAGGCTGCTTCAGTCACTTCCTGCTTGTATGAAGTATAAATTAGGCCTACGCTGTTGTTCCTGTCACCAAGGGCATGTCTCCAAAAAAAGCCCCAAATCTCGAAAAAAAAACAACGTTTTCACGGGAAAGAGCTCCCCCTAGTGAGTAAAAATATGAACTATTATGATACTATGATAGATACAACATACATCTCCTTGAATCGATTCATATGCACCAAATTTGGACTAAATTGCCAATGGTTGATAATTATAAAGCCCCCCCTTGAAACATACATCACCATTTACAAAATCAATCCAGTTCTTCCTCACACTAAGCTCTAATGGGGTATAAAATCTGAAAAAAATGCCTGAAATAGTTTTTGAGTTATCGCATTGACACGACCAATCTGTGACGGCGAACGCGGTGGCAGTGATGACGATTCCATAATATCCCCGACTTCATAATAATTCTAAATTAAACTTTAGGGCACTCAGCAAGCGCGAACCTCCACCAGGTAGGTAACCAAGAGTAACCATGGTAGACATTATGGTGATCAAAATCAATCAGATGCTTTATTAAGGAAAAATTCACACAGATTTGTCCATTCATTTATTAGTTGTTGCCAAAATTCCAAAAAAGGTGCCCTATCGCACGATGGTTCTGAAAATGCTGCTATGTCATCTCCTCGTGAACTCACGATTGTGAGGACACCAAAATGGAAATTATTTCTAGGATATACCAAAACTTAGCTCTGCGTAAAATGTCATACAAATCTGTCCATTATTTAACATATAAACACACAAAGAGAAAAAGAAGAAAAGAGGTAATTAAGAAATCTATAGTTTTTAATTACCTCTTCATCTTCATTATACTGAACCTTTATCAGCGCACACACCAAAAATACATTAAATCATGAGGACGGATTCTTAACTAGCGACAAAACTGCAGGGAAATTTTCCCATGAGGAATGAGGTGAAATCAATGAACAAAGCTCAAACTCCGCCCATCTTTGTGACCATGTTGCTTCTTGGTACCTTAACATAGAAACGTGGTTAAAGCTTTAAACTAGTCGCCAGAGTCGGGACTTTGTTGGGCTAACTGTATATTTCGATACCCAGAACAGTTTTCATAAAATTCCAGCTTATGTCTGGGGTAATTTTGGCTTAGTTCGGATTTTATACTTAGGTCTGAGCGCCTCACCTCATCTCTAAAGCTGAGCCTAGCCCCCCTACGAAGGAAGCTAATTTCAGCTGCTTGTATCATGACCTCATTCTCTCTGTCTCTACCCTGAGCTCCTGACGCCTGTAGATCTCATGCTTCATTTTCCCACCATTCAAGACCCGCGGCTGACCTGGAACTCACTGGAAGAACCATATATCTCATCTGTCTGGGATCACCACAGGGGTCCCAGGATGAGCCGAAGAGTGTTGCTGGTGAGAGAGAAGTCTGGAATTCCCTTCATAACCTGCTGCCACCGTGACACGACCCACGTAAGCGGAAGAAAATGGATGGATGGATGTGTTAGAGTCGGGTGGAGCTTTAAAAAGGTCGAAACATCTTCTCTTTAAGTCGTGCTCAGTCCCTCAATACTTAGTCCACATCCAGCACATTTTGAGAAACACAATTTCTCCCTGAAAAATGTGACTGAACCTGTTTATAACACGACCCAGCGGCTGCATGTATATGCCAAACCACATGGGGGCCAAGAACAGAGGAGTCACAGAGGTGGAGGCATTAACCACGGCTAATGAGAAAGACCTACTCCATAAGTGAAGTCTATTTGGAATATTAAAAAATGTGAGTTGTTACCACACTGAATTATGTTCCGCCTCCCCATCGGCGCTCTCATGGCATCGTTTCAGCGCCGATTAGCCGCTGCTGCCGCCGCCGCCGCCACCGCTGCTTTTGCGGCTGCCGAACTAAGAACCCGAGTCTCCCGCTCGGACGACAGACCTCAGATCTGATGGACATCACTCATCTCTTCAGGTATGCGTGGGGCCACCATCTCGCCGTCAGATCAAACGCCGGTGAAAGCTGATCAGCTGACACTGACCTGAGGGTCTCCGATTTGGGGTGTCTGCCTAAGGGTGCTGGATGTCCTGCAGAAGGCTCCAGTGTTCCTGATTTACTGGGGCTGTCTCTTCAACGGGACCCTCCCCCACCTCCACTCCTGAATCCACTGACAGAAGCTTCCTCATTAACCCCCTACATTCTGATTTCTACACACCTTCTTCATCTCTCAAACAAAAAGTGTGAGTAATGTATGAACATATTTCACTAAGAGTCCTGCAGGGAGATCTTGCGAATGTTTCGTGGTTCTTGTGTCCAGTCTCGGCTTTGCATTTACTTCCTGTGTAACCACGAGGAAAATTACATTTGATGTGGACACAAGACTCTTATCCAACCTGGGAAGTTCGGCCAATAACTTCCCTTCTTCCCTCTTCATTCCAACTTCCACAATTCGCCACGCCGCCATGGTCACTCTTTTGAAGTTATGCAAAACATGTTAAGGAGGCCTCACGGTATGGATATTGATTTTGAACTGACAAAACTTCAAATTGATCAGGTGTTTTGTGTCGGAGGAGATGGTGAAAGCGCATCGCGTGAAAATGTTCAAAAATTCAAAAATTCACCTTATTTGAACAATCAGTTCAAAATGGCTGACTTCCTGTTGGGTTTAGGTCATACATTCCAGAGACTTGTTTACAAGATCTAGACACATATGTACAAAACGTCAAACTTCGTTTTCACCATGCCCACTCCTGTAACCCAAATCAGACCATAATGTTTACCACCTCTGATGCGCTTTCGTGAGTTTCCGACCTCTCAACACCAACATCCAGTTTTATGCTGAAAACCAACATTTGCTCCTCCGCTGTTCCACAAAAACATACAATTTTGGGAATAATCCTCCACTTGGGCTTTGATGTCCCAATTCAAAGTGAATGCGGTAAATGGTGAAACATCAAAAATTCACCGCCACTCCAGATCCAGAATCAATTCTATGTTTTTTTGGTGTCAAGCTCAGAATCACACACACACTCACACACACACACACACACACACACACACACACACACACACACACACACACACGCACGTGTGAGGCTGCTGGAAGGAATCTACTACCAGAGTCCCGTTGCTCCCAATGTTTGTGCAAAGCTAAGCCAAACACATCCCAGTCCTGTCTCCATGCAGGAGAAGTCTTCATACTACAAATTTGTGATGTGAAGTTTGAGTCATGTGACCAGCTTCCTACCTGCTGCTTCCTGTTTACGGTTTCCTGCAGGTTTGACCACCTCACATCACCTCCTGTCACTTCTCGTCCTCGCTGCGCTCACCTCCTCTTCTTCTTCTTCTTCCTCTTCTGCTCACAGCTTGGTTCTGTTGAGCCTGTTGCTGTAGCGACGAACCTTCAGGTTCCTCTGCCCACACACTCGACTGGCAAGCGGCGAGTAACGACGAGCTGGATCATTCTTCTGGAGATTACAGCGACAAAGACAACCTCTGCAAAGACAGGAGCGGACATGCCTGGATTACTACGTGTGTGTGTGTGTGTGGCCATTGGTATGTGACTGAGGAAGATACTCACACACATACATACACAAAATCACACACACACATAGAGATCTTCTCCTTCAGTGTGTTTGCTTGAGAAAGAGAAGAATGAAGTGTGTGTATTTGTGTGTGCGTGTGTGAGTTTGTGTGTGTGTGTGTGAATGGATAGGAACAGGTGGCCAATTTAATGCTAGCACATAGCATAACACACACGCATTGTGGAGGAAAGTAGCAGATATTGTTTCCTGTCTACACTAACCAGTGATGGAATGTAACTAAGTACATTTACTCAAGTACTGAACACAAGAATCAATTTCAGGTCGTTAATAAGAGTATTTCCATTAAATGCTTTATGCAAATGCTTTAATTAACTATTTGAAACTTGTGCACGTCTGACTTAGCATAACATCCGCACAGGATAATAAGACATGCATGAAAACATTAAGCAGGTCAATTATATTATAATAATATTTTGTGGCGTTTACATAACACAGGTTAGCATAACATGCTAATATGTTTTTTTATTAGGGTGACACGCTAACGTTTGGCAGGATAGAAAAATACACTAATATTTCATAGGTTACTGTACCATGCTAATATTTAACCAATTCATGGAAGATGCTAACATGTTGCAGGTTAATCTATCATGATAATATTGTGCGGTGCTAACATTTCGCAGGTTCATATTAAATGCTTATATTCAACTACTTATATATATTCAACTTAGCAGGATAGCACAACTCGTTAAAATCGGTCATGTTGGTTTAATATCCATCAGTTTGCAGGTACGAATATGTAGCATTTAAGCATAAAATGACTACATTTAGCATGCTAACATTTGACCTTTAGTGGCCATCTCCCAATCGGAAGATCGGAAAGGTAATCGGGTTCGAGCCCCGGCAAGTCTACATGTCGTAGGCTCCTTGAGCTGAACCCAATATGCTCGCCCACTGCTCCTTCAGGGATGGGGCAAACGCAGAGAAATAATTTCACTATGTTGTATTTATGAATGTGGATAAAAAAGTTTTAATTATAATTATAATTTAGCATTTAGGCAAAAAATTACTATATTGACCACCTTTAGAATGCCAACATTTGACAGGATAGCATAACACGCATATGTTTCACAGGCTAATGTATGCTATTGCTAACATGTTAATATTTAACCAGTGAAAAACAGATGCTAACCTTCAGCAGGGTCGCGTAACATGCTCAAATCGTCCAGGTTTGTGCGATATGCTAATTATTAGCAGGTTAGCATTACATGAACATTCAGGAGAATAACCTAGCATGATAATATTTTGCAGTGCTACCATATTGGCAGATTAATATAATATACTTATATTATCTGTTAGAATTTAGACACAAGCTATTTAAACCTTTGATGCTAGCTATTTTTTATTGTTTATTGCTTATAGCTTCTCGCCTGTTATACTGTTTTTAACTTGGTATGGTCTACCATTTTACCCATACATTGATTTACATTCATCCGCCATAACATTATAACCACTGACAGGTGAAGTCAGACTAAGATGGATTATCTCGTTACCATGGTACCTGTCAGTGGGTGGGATATATCAGGCAGCAAGTGAACATTTATTCCGGAATTTGATGTTATAGAACCAGGAAAAATGGTCAAGCGTAAGGATCTTAGCAACTTGGACGAGGGAAAAATTGTGACGTCTAGATGACTGGGTCAGAGCATCTCAATAACTGCAGGTCGCGTTGGGTGTTCCTGGGGTGCAGCGGTCAGAACCTTCCAAAGTGGGCTATGGAAGGTCTCGTAGGGAGTGAAGCCCAGTTGATGCTGGTTCTGATTGGAATACACAAGCACAGCGGCTTTGACAGCAAAAGGATGAGGGAGATCTTCTCAACGGTCCCTGATGTTTATGTATGCAGCAGGTCAGGCTCCACCGAAGATTAGGGTTGCTCCATAGGTTCGCCAGCTGCTGCCATGGCAACAGGAAGCCATGGTCGATGAAAAGGTGTGTAATGTTTCTGAGCATTTCATCGGAAGTTAGAACGTCCTTCAGACTGGGAAGAGCTCACATTAATGTTTCATGTTTTCACCTACGTGACTTCAGATCTTCTCCACACAGCAGGTTTCCCCGTGTTCACCAGGACGAGAGCTTTAAACCATCAAGAGTGACCGGGAAACATGTGTTTAATCTATATTTAGAGTTCCAGACCTGATTTATGCAGAACAAATGACAGCAGAAAAAAACACTCTCTCTGTCATCTGGTGCTGCTCCTCGCACCGAGTCTGAGCTTTTACTTTGAAGGTCTGATATTTATAGAGAGTTTTTACAGACTGCTGCAGCTGAAGGAGCGCCTTTGATGCCGGCAGAGAGAGCCAGAGTGAAACAGCGTCAGAGCAAAGCAGAAGCAGGTCGGAAGGATTTAACAAGAAAATAAAATGTCAGAGAATGAGGAGAGGCGTTCAAGTGTCAAACAAGACACGACTCCTCCCTCCTCGGCGATAAAACCTTTTCATTTAAGAGTCCTTTTGAAACCATCTAAGGTCTAAAGCTCATTTGAGGTCTTACCCCGTTTGCCCTTGCAATAGCTAAGAGATTAAAAATTGAAAAAGAAGGTAACATTTTTTTCTCTGAAGCTCCCGCTGTAGGTGTATCTCATGGCTCCTTTAAATAGTAGTAAAATACGGCGCTTTTGACTTTAGACCAGCTTTTTTTTTTTTTATCTATTGTTCAATTAATTCATTAAAAATGTTCCTGACCACACTTCATTTCAAGGCTCCAATGAGGGCACAGATGGGCAAAAGAACATTTGCTGCTTCAACAACATGAGAGTGAAAGTTTTTTGGGCGGCTGCAGCTCAGTGGGTCGAGCGGCCGTCTCCCAATCTGATAATCAGAAAGTAGCCGGTTTGAGTCCCAGTAGAGTCTATATGGGTCCTTGAGCAAGACCCTGAAACCGTAGGTCCCCGGTAGCTTCAAAGGTGCCGCTGGTTGCTCCCCCAGGGATGGGTCAAATACAGAGAAATCATTTCTCTATGTTGTACAGTTCTTGTATTTTATTAAACTTTAAAAAATGATGTTTTCCATGTTAATTCATTTAGTTACTTGGATTAGGTCCAATTGTACAACTAGGCTGGAGGAGATACTCTGCAATGACAAATAAAGTACTTGGCTACTTGACTTGATAATATTTAATAATGTTAATCCAAACAGTTTTGAAGACGTAGAATTTCCCCATAAGATGGAGTTCATCCGACCCAAATAAATTGAGTTGGCTCAACAGAATTGTTTCCTGATGAGAGAAACCCATTTAATCTCGCCTGTTGAGTGCAAACAGTGTGAGCAGTAACATACATTTTAAGTTTCCATACAGCATCAAAGGGTCAAGCCAAAACAATACAAACAAATGAAGAAACTGAATTGCGGGCCGCTGTTTAGCTCATTTGGTCGAGCGGTTGATCCTTGTATAGAGGCAGTGAAGCGCCCGGGGAGCATTTTGGGTTCAGGGTCTAGACTAGCCGGCTACCTTCCGATCCTGCGAGTGGGAAACGGACTCTCTACCCACTGAGCTACAGCCGCCCCGCGTCAAGGTCTTGCCTCAACCTATCCCCGGTGTATCCTTCCTCTCAGCCAGTTTCAACCCTTGAATGAAGAAGAATCATCAGGTTTTTTCTGGTTTTAAAATCTGTCACTCAAATGAAGGAGGAACCTGTCAGCGACAGAAGATGACCTTTAAATGACACTTTTCTCAAGATTCTTCTCATGTCTCCAAAGTCTAAATCATTTTTAGTGTAATTATTATGGTCTGGATCTCCTCTGATCCATATTTTGTTTTCATATTTGGGAAAATAAGGTTGTTACCATGCAGAAATCATTGAGTTATATTCACAGAACTCATAACTATATATTTATATAAGTATAAATAACTGTGAAAAAACGATTTTTCTAAGTATTTATTTGACTCATATTTTATGTAGTGTCTCTTTGACTGCTCATAAACTGTTTCACTGTTTTTTTTTTTAAAGCTCTAGAAGAATCTCCGTGTTTATTTTATTGTTTACTACTGCAGTTTAAGTCATCTTAATTAGTACTACAACACCAGAGACAGATCTACATCCATTCATTTGTAAACAACAGTGAGCCTTACCTTCACTTGGTGGCCCCCTCCTCTACCTCCTCCTCCTCTGCTGATGTCACAGACGTCCTTCAGCATTCAACTCCAGGTTTACCCCCTTTCCCTTCAACACACACACCAGTACACACTCCTGCAGGTTATTTTAGAGTCTGGGGCTGCAGATGGACGACAAGGAGACCCGTCCTCCTCTTCACTTAACACACTCCCTCTCTGCAGGGTCTGACCCCGTCACACACACGCACCGACACACACACACAAACAAACACACACACACTGAAGGGGTGGAGGAGGAGCTCACTAGTTGGTCTCCTGTTGTTTGTCAGTTAGCTGTGGTGTTTGATTAGATCTACACACACAGCCATAGGCAGGTGTTGATAAGTGTTGATTGCACTCATAAACACCGTCAGTAAAGGTTTGAACAATTTCACACTCATGAAGTTGTGCGGTGATGTAAACAGCTGTCGTCTCCGAGACAAATCCCAAAACAAAAACCTGTGGCTCATCAGGATCCGTTCATACAAAAAAGGTCCAAATTAAACATGTTTATTAGACTCAGCATAATTCCTAGAATTATACAAATACATCTAATGGACTGCTTCTAATGCTGCATTCAGAAACAATAAGACTGGAAGCTCAACAGGTGAGTTTTCAGTGTGAAAAGGTGTGTTTTCAGTGCAATGAGCATTCACCATTTTACCCTGAACACTCACCTGTTTTCTATGAAAACTCTCCTTTTGACACTAAATGCTCACCTGTTCGTGAACAGATGAGTTCATGAACATGTCCCCTGTTCATGGACGGGTGATATTTCAACGTAAAATGGGGAGTTTTTCAGTGTAAAAAGTTGAATCTGCAGTATAAATGGAGTTTTCAAGGTCAACGGGTGAGTTTTCAGTGTGAAGAGGGGAATTTTGAGAGTGACCAGGTGGGTTTTCAGAGTCAGCAGGTGAGGTTTCGGTGTAAAAAGGTGAGTTTTCAGTGTACAAATGTGAGGTTCCAATGTGAGCAGGTGAGTTTTAAATGTGAAATGTTAGTTTTCATGGTGATTAGGTGAGTTTATAAGGGTGAACAGGTGGAATTTCAGACTCTGCTAGCTCCCACCTAATGCAAGAATATCCAAATAGGTGGAGAGTGGGCGGAACTTAAATTCATCCACTAAACTTGAAGCTACGAAGATGGCTAGGTCTTAGATGTTAGTTTTCACGTGGACCTAGAAAAGTGCCACTAAATGTTGGCATCGAAAAAAAAATGAAAACAAAAGCTGTAACGGTCCGCAGTGGCAGAGATGAAGTGAGGTAACGGCCGACTGTCAATCCGAGAACCTCCGCCCTTAATTCTCCATAACTTTAAGTTTTAATATGTTTCAAAAAAGGGAGTTTGAAACATATTATAAAATAAATCAGCATGCAGTTAACATGAATGTGGATTAAAACAGTTTTTTGTCTCAAGCTGTAAATGTGTTTATATCTGAACTGTTTGGCATTTGAGTTTTGGAGTGGCCATTAAAGGAACTGCAGTGTTTGGTACTTCCCAGTTTTCACCGCCCGAGGTTGCTGCTTGACGCCCTCAAGATGAAATGTTTTGTCAGTGTCAGATTTTACGAACCTGAGGAGACTCTTTCTTTCTCTCTCCGCTTCGACTGTTGACATCCTGACTCATCCTTTCCCTGAATGCTCTGATGTTTGTTCAGGACTCCTTCCTTTATCTGATGATCCTCACAGATCTGTTTTGTCTGAACTATATCTATAGATCATCTCCCAGCGTGCCGAGTGTCTCGGCATTGATCTCCCTCAGGTCTGCTCATGTTCTTGCATGTCTATTTACAAAAGCGTCTGCAAGAGAATCAGATTCGAGTCCGCGCCGCCGGACAGGCTGTGACTTGTCTTCAGTAGTAAAGAGGTGCGGCCTCTGAGATGTTTTCGGGTCACAGTGAAGATGGAGTTTAGAGATAACTGGTTGTGACAAACTAAAGCAACTCTCTGCTAAGGAAATTAAAATGTCCCAATATGTTTTCTGTAAGCTGGGGTCAAATACAAGAAAATCTTTATCAGATTTCTTCCGACCTTGAACCAAAGACACCCAAGTATTAACCGAATGAAGACACCGATCTAAAATGTCCAACGGGATGTCCTGAAGAACTCCTAAAATATACCTCAATGGTGACTAATACCCCTTTGATGACAAACAGAACCCACTGATTGACCTTTTGAACCTCTTCCATTCCCACTATAAACAGAACCTACCAACTACTCACTGCCTACGCTAAAGAATTTGAAATTTCTTATAGGACTTTGAGAACCATATTTAGGACCTAGAAAACCCAATTAATGACTTAAAGGGCCAAATCAAAGAACCATTAAAAGCATCTCTTAAATCTACCTTAATTTCCTTTCAAACATCCATAATAATTTGTTCCAAGGAACTCCTCGACAATGAAAATTACCTTTGGACTGACCTAGTTACCTACAGGGGCCTTAGAACCTCTAAAGGACCAGTGTAGCCTCCTCAATATCCACTAGAATCTATGTGAGGATGAACGGAACCGCAGTGAAGACAACAATGACATCTTTCTTGACTCCTAGAATCACCTAGATAACTTCTATAACCCACTACAAGATACCGAAAGCAATATGAAGGATCTCTAGAATCTCCATGATGAGAGAAATGACATCTTGCAATACAACCCCAGCATTGTCTATGAGCAAACTCATCACCAGAGCCTGCTTAAGGTACTTAAAGGACAATTCAAACCTCTTGGATTAGCAACTCGTCCCAGAGGAGCCGAAGAACCTGCTCAAGGATGGCTGTAAGCTTGTTAACGGACAATAAGAACCACCTGCAGGACTTTTTATTAAATTAACCTTGAAATGTTTTTCAATGACCATTGTATCCAAGAATCATTTACAGAACCACTTTGACAAACACTAGTACTACTGAAAAGCCACCACAGCAATACACAGAGACCCTTAGAACAACCTATAGGACACCAAGAACTTCTTGACGGTACCGTCTACTCAGTATCCACTAAAAAAGTTTTTAAAGGCCATTAAAATTCCTAAATCAACAATGACCTCTCGTTAACTCCTCTATAACCACTTGCAGCAATTTGAGGACCTTGTAAAAGACCCGAACACCTTATTCCCACCAGAACCTCCTTGATGACTTGCCTTAATGAATAAGAAACCTCCTAAAGGATCACAATTTACCTTCTAAAGGAATGGGAAACTACTGAATGTCAATCAAAGCCTCCACTGATCAAGTCTACTGGAACCACTAACAAAACCATTGTACTTACCTGGAAGACTCAGAGAACATCCTATGGAACCTCCTGAATCTACCTACAAGACTCCAGGAGAAAACCTACAGAACCGCTAAAAACATATTGTAAAGTCAGGAATCCCTGCAACCACCTCTGTAACTGAAAGACCCATCCACAGAATCGTTGCAACTACTTACAAGGCCACTAAAATTACCAACAGAACCCCAGCAACCATCCTAAAGGACACTCAGAACTTCCAAATGAACCCCTGGAAACATCTCACAGGATTCTCAGAACTTCCGGCAGAACCACTGTAAACACCGATAAGACTCCTAGACCTCCTTCAAAACACCTGCAACCTGTTAGACTAGTCAACCCACCCACAGAACCACTGAAATCACCTTCAATACTACCAGAACCACTTATAGAACTACGGTAATCACCTACAAGGCTTCTACAACCACCTACAGAACCCCTACAAGTACATTCAAGATGCCAAGACCTTTCTGCAGAACCCCTGAGACCATCTGTAAGACTCCTAGAACCATACACAGAACCCCTTCAAGGACATTAAGGACTTCGAGAACTTTCTATAGAACCCCTGCAACCACCAGCAATAGTACTAGAACTAACAACAGAACCGATGCAACCACTACCTCTAACTTCCCACCCATCCAATAGAACTTCCAGAATAAAACTTGAACCTTATATACAACTAATCACCAACAAGATTACGATAACCACCTACACAACCCCTAAAACACCTTTGATGACTCCTACACATCTTACTGAACCGCTGCACCAAAAACCTCTAAGCCCCAGCAATCATCTATAGACTCCTAGAACTACCCACAGAACCCCTGCAATCACTCTTACACCATCTATGGACCCCCAACACCCACCTCTGTTTCTTTCTAATATTTGCTGAGAACTGAACGGTGACATGTTCCGTAATAAACATGTTCTTAGAGGAACTGAAGTTCTACCACTAACCAGTCACAGCTCAGTTACCGTAACCTTCTGCGGGTCAGGACACTCAAAACAGTCTTCAGAAGAAGATCCTCCAATCAATAACCAGTACTCTGTCAATCAGTTAAGATTCCCATGTTGAGGACCCCCACCAGCCTTGTTTATTTAGTTTTCTGGTTGGAGGGTCTTCAGTTGTAACTGAATCTCCCCCTGACGACGTTTGGTAGCTAAATCTGACCATGGCAGGCGTTGGACCGCCGTTCAGACGGGCGGTGTGTGGGGGGCGTTGAGGGGTTGATGAGGGTCTAACCTGCTGGATGAACCGGAACGGGGCAGCTGGGAGATTCCTCTGCGACAAACCACCTGCCCCACAATGCCTCTCTGTTTACACAGGGAGAAGAATGGAGGGGGGACGTAGCCTTGACCCCTCCCTAACCACAGCAGCTGAGACACTCCGCCCCCCCTCCACCCACCATACATTAACATTCAGATGGAGTTCTTCATTCTGTTACCTCCATTCCTACTTCTAATGCCATTACCTTTTTTTTTTACAGCGATGACAAACATCATATGAAATATTTATTGACCTTCTTTTATTTTGAAAGATTGAGACCACTTCCTTTCTTCAGTAACTGGTGTGATGTCTCACCAGAAGGAACTTGGACACCAGTGACAAATGGTCTAGGTATGTTTAAAGCATTGGACATGATAACAGTCAGTCAGCTTTGATCTATGGAAGAGATTAGAACACAAGGAGACAAGGAGAGAAGAGATCAGGAGACGAGGAGAGAGGAAATTATGGCACGAGTAGATGAGAAGAAAAGATGAGAAGACACGAGGACAGCAGAGAGAAGGAGGAGACTTTAACACACCTTAAATTGGTGAACTTTGAACTTCAACAACAAGAGAAAGGGATAAGAAAAGTGAAACAAGAGAACGAGAGAACGAGGACCAGTGTGTTCACACTCTAACGTTCACATATCTGCAGCCATCAAGCTAAAAGTTCACAACCGCAGATTTGTCCCTGAGGAAATCAGGAGAAGGAGATGATGACATGAGGAGATAAGAAGAAAAGGAGAAAGGAGATTAGGAGATAAGAATACAAGGAAGGAAAAGGTGACGAGTGAGGACAGAGTAGATGTGGAGAGGAAGAGACAAGGAGAGGAGAGGAGAGGATAGAAGAAGAAAGGGGACGGGAGAGTGGAAACGAAGAGGGAAGAGGTGAGGAAAGAGGAGACGAGGAGAGAGGGTAAAAGATATCACAAGATGAGGAGACCAGGAGGGAAGACACAACGATAGCCGTGAGGAGGAGATGAGAATATAATGCAAGAGGAGATGAAGAGATGAGCAAAGAGAAGAAGACAATGAGAGATGAAACTAGGAGATAAGGAGACAAGGAAATAGGAGATGAAGAAAGAGGAAAGAGTGGATGAGGGGAAGAGGAGACAAAGAGAGGAGCGACAAGGCTCGAACGGAAGATGAGACAAGGGGAAATAAGACAATCACTGAAAGAGATGAGGAGAAATGTAGAAGGGATGAAGGAGATGACAAGGAGAGAGGAGACAAGGATTATAGAATCCACGATAGAAGGGAAGAAGGGACAAAGAGAGAGAAGAGAAGGAGAGAGGAGACAAAGATAGTAAAGACTAAGTTAGAACGGTAGATGGGACAAAGAGAGAGGAGACAAGGAGAGAGGAGACAAGGATAGCAAAGACTGGGTTAGAAGGGTAGAAGGGACAAAGAGAGAGAGGATAAGAAGGGAGGAGACAATGGCATGAGGAGAAAAAGCGACATGAAGACAGGACATAGGGAGTTGAGGAGATAAGGAGATGAGGCTAAAGGCCTGAGCAGTGAGAGCGAGATGCAGACAGAGAACATAGGGGGACAAGGAAGGAAGAGAGGAGGAAATAAGGAGATCTGGAGATGAGGACACGAGGAGACCAAGTAGCTGGGATGAAGTCCTTTCCTCTGATTGTTGGTTTGGTTTTCACATTAACACTTGAATAAAAACATTCTCAAACCTGAAGATGACATCGATGACAAACAGAAACCAATCTCCGATCAAAATCGGACCATTTCCGCATCGGATGACATGACTGACCAAAGTTTAGCTTCGGCTCTCTGTTTCACTGGATTTGGATTTTTGGGTTGAAGAATGCCAGAGAGACACCAGCAGCTGCTGGGATCCAAACCAGTTGCATATTCTTCATACCTCCCATCACTCCCATTACTCCCATAGCTGTCATGTCAGAGGACAGAGGGGGGACCTGCATTGTTGTGGAGCAGCTGGACATTGTCATCGTCTTTCCGCTCTGCAGGGAGAGGATAATCTCAGCAACTGCTCTCTCTCTCTCTGTGGTTCAGATGGAACGAGGAGGACACCGGTAATTATTTCCCAACATTAACAAACACTGGGACTGGATTAAAGAAAATATTTATTATTTTATTGTATTTTCTATTTCTCTATTTCTGATTCTGTTCTCAGTGGACATTCCTCAACTCTCAGAGGGTTCTGCCATGTTGACATGTGAAACCTCACTGTCGCATCAGAGTGTTTAGGTGTAAATACAGACAAGTTCACACTGAAACACTCTGTAGACACAACAAACGCCTGCCAACAGGACTGAGAGATACATTAAAATACCTGCGGACCAAGATAAACGACATATTAAAACCCCTCTAAAACAATACAGAAAGACCGGAGGGACTCTGAAAAACCTGCAGACGGAACTGAGGTAATCGCCAAAATACCTGTAGACAGAACTGAGGGATATCTAAAGAATTTGCAGACACCTAAGGGCTACATGAAGACACCCGCAGTCAGAACTAAGGCACAGATTAAAACCCATGAAGGCAAAACTGAGGGAAGCATTAAAAAACTACAGATAGCATCGAGGGATCATTAAATGCCAGCAGATAGATATAAAGGGATACAGGGGACATGGATAACCTGCAGACTGAACTGAGGGATATATCACAGCATCTGCAGACAACCTGAAAGAAACACTTAAATACCTGCAGACAGAACTGAGGGATAAATCACAGCATCTGCAGACAACCTGAAAGAAACACTTAAATACCTGCAGACGGAACTGGGGGAGGCATAAATGCCAGCAGATAGTTATAAAGGATACAGGGAACACTAAGAACCTACAGGATGAACTCAGGGATACATAACAGCTTCTGTAGAGAACCTGAAGGAAACACTAAAATACCTGCATGTAGAACTAAGGGATACATTAAAAAATAATAAGACAGAATGGGTGGGAGCTAAACGGCCGGCAGAGACAATTAATGGGTACATTAAAACACTTTAAAAAAAAGAAAGGGCAGACACATCTGAAGGACTCTACAAACCAGCAGAACGAACCGAGGGAAACGTTAAAATACCCGCAGACAGAACTGAGGGACTCTGCAACAAGAAGATAGAACTGAGAAACCTGCTGAATAATTTTAAAGCTACATTATAATTGAAATATTGTGATTTTCTGTTCATTTACATTTAGAAACTCTGACGAGACTTGTTTTAGGTTATATATATTATATTATACAGAGAGGTTTTTCAGATCACATGACATGAAAAGAAACACACACACACACACACACACACACACATTCTTCTTTGGGCCCTGCTGCCATCTACTGACCACCGTCTCATTCTCTTCATCACTGAAGCGGCTCACAAAAGGTTGATACTAAAACACTCCATTTCTCCTTTAGTCCACAGGTTTGTGCAATAAACAAGTCTGACCTGCTGAATAAAGTTATGTTTATGTCATCATGAGGTTTTAATATGCTTAACCGCAGGTAGCGTGTACCTTTGGTATCTTCTTCATTCTTACTCTCCTTCCACCCTTCCCCATTCTTCTTTCCAAAAATACCACTGATCCATAGAGCCCAAAAGTTTCAGTTTGGGCTTTGGAGTAAAAGTATAGGGCAAAATACTCAAGTAAAGTTTCCCTTATTGCCAAAGTAGTTCAGTAAATGTACTTAGTTACCATCCACAACTGAAAATATAATATGTAATATCTTAATTTTAGATTTTGTATCTTATTTAATAAAAAAAAAATCCATGCATCCATTTTATTCCGCTTATCCGGGGTCGGGTCGCTGTGGAAGAAAGCTAATAAGGGTTTCCCAGACGTCCCGCTCCTCAGCAGCACTCTCCAGCTCATCTGGGGGTCCCGAGGAGTTCCCTCCAGAGAGCTCTGTGCCTAAGCCAGACTCTCCTCCCGGCTGGACCTGCATGGAAAAACCTGAGGTTTTCCTCGGTTCTAATCCTAATCAGATGCCCAAACCAAATAAATAAACAATACTAATTATAAAAAGGTAATATATATAACAGAAATATAATTAATAGAATATAATTCTATTAAAATAATAAATAAACCACATCATTTATCTATGTATAAAAAAAATAATAGCAAAAAAATAACAAAAATGGCAACAATATGTTAATTATTATTGATATTTCTCTTAATAAAAGTAATAATGCGTTATTAATATTTTATAAATAACTACCACCAGCCCTTAAAAGATGTAGTGGTTGCTATAGAAACATGACTTCTGGACCACCACCTGTACAAAATCAGGTGCGTGACGTCAACACGCAGGACGTATGAGGGGGGGTATTAAACGGGGGAATCGGGATTCCTAAGGATTACCCATCATGCCCCGCGGGTAAAGATGGCGACAGCTGAGCAGGGCAGCAGATCAACTTTATTCGAGCGGCTCTGAGTGGATTTTCATCCGTCGATCGGAGCTATTCAGCGGGCTGTTCCTCCTCCTGCCGCCCCGCTGCCTCGATCTCCTCTACGGCCCGATATTAGCGCTCCACCCCGATCTCGGACCAGTCCGGAGTCCTTCCTCCCTCCCTCCCTCTTGCCCCAGCAGAGGAGCAGAGCGGAGCTCCGGCTAAACTTTCCTCGTCTCTCCGCTGTCTGGGACTTGGAGCCAACCGGGGCCGAGCCGCGCCAGGCGGCGACACAGGTAAGCTCTGACACGTATCATCTCCAGTTCTTGACGGGTGTGTCCGTTATTCGGTGTGTGGGAGTTAGGGGTAGCTTGCCGTGTGGAGAAGTGGGCCACAGTCAGACCAGTGGACGCCTGTGTCGGTCTACCGGGCCGGTGGAGGCAGGTGTAGGCGTGGGGATCAGGCCTGATCCGGCTCGGCCGGAGCCCTCAACCTCAAGTCTTTCACCCCAATTCAGCCTGTCAGACAAAAATGGGGGGCTGAAATGCCTCTGTTTCTGAGTGAGTTTCCACCTCATCAAGTCTACGTGCCATTAACCATTCAGACCAAACTAAGCGCTAAAATGTGTGTGTGTGTGTATATGTGAGTGAATGTGTGTATGTGTATATGTGAGTGAATGTGTGTATGTGTGTATGTGTGTATGAGTGAATGTGTGTATGAGTGAATGTGTGTGTGTGTACCATATCGGATCTACCTGCACTCACCATCAGCCTGTCAGACCAAACTGAGGGATAAAATTATTGTCCCGTGAGGTCGCCTTATGGTCTACCTGCACTGAATGTGAGACAGGAACTTCTCAGGTCTGATATCTCCTTGGTCTAAAGTTCATTTAGAGCATTTCTGTCTCTCTTCTGTAGCTCAGTGGTTCCATCAGGTTGGGCGGTTCAATCCCAGCAGTCTTAAGGTCCTTGAGCTGAGACCCTGAAGAACACGTTTCCGTGACGCTTCACAGGTTCTGCCCACTGCTCCTCAGGGATGGGTTTAATGCAGAGAAATAATTGCACAACATTGTCCGTTTTATGACTGAATGTGATTTTAACTATATATATCACATTTTAAAAGTAATGGTATTAAAACTAATGGTTTTAAAACTAATGGTTTTAAAATTTCGCCAATAAGGAGCTTGATGGATCCAACAGGAACCTTAGTTTTGTCATGATGTCATTGAAGTTGGTCCAAAATTTACAAAACTTTATACAACAGGACCATTTGCCCTGTAAAAATGAGCCGTCCTCCTCTAAAACACATATTTAATATCTGAGGGTTTTATCTAAATGACATCTGAGGAGTAATATAGAGTTTGGGGGGGGGAATGTATAATGGACCGATCCGTACCAGGCATTAATAGTGGCATACATATTGACCAGAATATTAAGACATTTTCAATTGATTTTATTGTACTAGCCGTTTCCAATTTTTCCAGCCGCCCGATTGCAAACAAAGTAATCTAAAAACGCACGATCACATTATGCAAATAACTTCCTTGCTGGGTTCGTAATTTTTCAACAGGAGCAATCAGAATCTCCTCACGTCACACTTCCGAATGTCAGTAGGACGTTGTTGAGGAGGTGAAGGAAGCTCATCGCAGCCGTCTGATTCCACCCTCGGCTTATGCTGCCAACTCAGACACGGCGACGTTTGGTTTTAGGATGTAGCTGTGACCTGACGACAAACGCAGATCAGCAGCTGTGGTTACGCTGGTCGTGGTTGATAGATAACGGAGTGAAACCGTGGAAAGAAAGATGTTTTTTGTTGTTCCTGGTAGAGAAGACTGGACATATTACTGGCCTGGCGTCCGTGCAGTTGGAGGGATGTGATTTTTGCTTTGCGCATGATATGAATGCGGAGCGAGATATCAATTGTCACACCTTCCTTTCTGCCTTGCATTTACTGTCTGTGCCATCTCTGTTACTACTTCCACTCATTGCTGAATCAGCGGAAGTATTAACCCTCCCCGAACTTAAAAAAAAGGCTTGAATAACCACAGACAGGTGAAGTGAATAACAGTGGTGAGGTGGTTACCATGGCGGCTGTCAGTAGGTGAGACATATAAGGCAGCTGGTGAACATTTTTTCCTGAAGTTCACTTGCTGCTGTGGCTCAGGTGATAAAGTGTATATCATATTGTTAATTAAGTATCGTCATACTGTATACTTGAATCGTGACTTAAGTATCATCATAACATATCAAGAAGCATCATCATAATCGTAACGTAACTTTGGTATCATAATATTGTATCCTCACAATATCATATCATGAATTAAGCATTGTCCTAACATCGTATCACCTTGTCACGTTTAGGCCTAAGTACTGTCGCAATATCGTATGGTGACTTCAGTATTGTCGCATCGCAACTAAAGAATCGCAATTATATCTTATTGTGACTTAAGTACTGTCGTAATATATCGTGACTTAAGTATCTTCATAGTATCGCATTGAGACATAAGTATCGTCACAATATCGTATAGTGACTTCAGTATTGTGGTATCGCATCGCAACTTCAGTATCGCTATAATATCGTATTGTGACTTAAGTACTGTAATAATATTATATCATGACTGAAGTATCCTCATAACATTTTATCGTGACTTAAGTATCGTAATGGTATCAGATTATGACTTTAGTATCGTCATAGAGACGTATTGTGACTGCTGTGTTCTGCTGGTGTAAAACATCCAAAGTGTGAAATCTTTCACTGAACCAGAAAAGAAGGTTGCATTTGAAGAATCTTTTGAAATGAGATGGCTTTGTGATGTCGCTGCTACTCGGTCTGACCCCGTTACTGCTGCTCGCTGGTTTGAGAAGGAACTGGTGTGAGGAGCATGTGACCAACCAGGTGTTATGTTGGTTCAGCTCACCATCCTTATGTTTTAATAATCTGAGAAGGTCATAACATGCTTGTTAGTGTGTGTATTTTTGAAAAGCATTAATGTGAAATAATTTCACTCAGCGGCCCTCTGGAGCTACGCTCCACAGTTGCTAGGAAACGGTCTCAGTCTGCTTTCTATATGATGTCAAGCAATCCCCAACAAGAAATCTTCATCAGCTGTCTGATGTCATCGGGTTGTAGGGCGATGTCTCCCGGGATGACGGGGAAAAGGCTGATGGCCTAATGCTTAATGGTGAAGTTCCTGTTTTGACTATAACAGAGCAAAGAAGGGAAGATCATCTCCAGTTCACCACCATGGTCAGCTACGACACGGAACTCCAGCAACTGTCTTGCTCTCTCTAACATCTCCACCAAGTTTGTCAACATCCTGCATACGTTCCCCAATGCCAGCTTTCAAAGTGCCCACAGTCATGCAGAGTGTCTCCACTCTGCATGACTGTAACTTCTCCACTTGATCCTGGTCTGGAGTTTCTTTCAGAGTTGGAGTTGGAGCCGGAGCTTGGTCCAGACTCTTTTCAGAGTCAAGGCTGAAGACGGGTCCAGATTCTCTTCCTTAGTCTGGTGCGGAGTCTCTTCTGAGTTGGGACTGGAGCTTTGTCCAGAGTCTCTTTTGGAGATCAGGGCGGAGCTTTGTCCATAGTTTATTGCGGGGTCGGAGCCGGAGCCATGTCCAGAGTATCTTACGGAGTCAGGGATGGAGCCTGTTCCAGAGTTTCTTCCGGAGCCTTTTCCAGAGTCTCTTTCAGAATTGGACCTGATTGAACCAGATTAGATGACTGCGGGTTTATCTCAGATTATGAGTGGGCTGATCTGGGGGGGGGGGAGGAGTCTCTGACTTCTTTCCTGTTCTCTGATGTCAACCCTCCTTCCACTGTCTAACAGTGAGCTGATCTCGAGTCAGTTTACGGCTCATGTCAACCTGACAGGAGTACTACTAGTACTTACAGTAACTCTATACATAATACTACTGACTGGTGACTCTGGGAAATGTAGGACCTGCAGTGTGCCTCAAAACTGGAGGTCATGTGACTTCAAACCCTCACAGATACCGCATTAAATCTTAAGTAGCCGGCATCACCTATCTTATTCAGTTAGTTTGATGTTTCCATGGTAACAAGAGAAATAAGACTTTATTGGATTAAAGATAAATACATTATTTATCGGACGGCTCTCTCTGCTCGCACTGAAGTCAGTGGATTTCCCAGCATGCCATCTGCTGCAGATTGACCTTCAGTTTGAGGTGAGCATTGCTGATGTCGGCGTCGGGTTGTCATCTGGACGTCTCTTCACAGACGCCGATCGTGTTGTTTTTCCTAACGAACAGACGCCATTACTCAGCTAATGTGCTTGCACACACACACACACACACACACACACACACACACACACACACACACGATTGAACATGAAGCATCTTTGTTGTGATGCTCCTCTCACTTAGGCTTCTAATACACCCCTGTAGACACACATGTGGACCCCATATTTCCCATCATCACTTTCTACACGGATGTCCTCATCCGAATATGTATATATATCAAAGCGGCTATGTTTTCGGAACCACCACGGTCAGAAATATAAAACGATTTGTTTAAGATCAATTAATTAAACTATTAAAGATGGAAATCTGCCACTAGCACAACTTTAAAAGTTTCCCTAAGTGTTTTCTTGCAGGCTGACAGACAACCCGTATTAACTTATGGTTTACTAACCTTTAGTCTGCCTATTGCATGTATTTTTTATTTTTTAGCTATTAGCCTTTTTTTTTTATTCTTTAGCGCTCTCAAAACATTAACCACAGTATAGACCTGCAGGATGACTGACAGCAGTTCATGAATTTTTTTCCCATCAGGTCATCTTGTGTTTAAGGAAATGAATTAGCGTGAGACTATTTAACTATCCGTCCTCAGTGGTGACTTAGTGGTGATTTGCGAGCTTACTGACAACAGGTATTGACTGGTGGCTTTCCAACATACCATCTTGTGTTTTGAGATGTTAACCAGTAGCTGTTAGCTTGTCTTTGGCCTCTAATTTAGCTTTGGTTAAATACAGGAAAAGTGCTTTCTCTAGCCTTACCCTCAGTTCTGCCTCGCAGGCTGAGTGACGTCAGGTATTCATTGGTGTTTTTTTGGAGTTATTATCCCATAGCTGTTGGTCTGTATTTAGCTTAACCCTCAGTGTTGTCTTGCAGTGTGAATGACGTCAGGCCTCTAATATATCTTTAACTATATAAATGCAAATGACTCTCTACCCTTTACCCTCATTGTTGACTTTAAGAGTTCTATCTAGGCATTTTGTGTTTATTGCTAACTATTAAGTGAGGTGTGTATTTTACACCATTATCTTCTCTTTAACTTTTTCTCAGCGCTGTCTTGCTGGTTAACTAACGGCAGGTCACAACTGGCTTTTTTTGTCTGTTTATCAGGCAATCCTATATTTCAAGTCATAAGCCTGGTGTTGTTTGCCTGTATTGAGCTTTTTTTTGTTGTTGTTTATTTCAGCTTTTTGCCTGAATTTTGAACTTTTAAGCATCTCTATAACTTTCTGCATATATGCTGATCGCATGTATCTGGTCTTCTTGTATCTAAAGTTATTAGCAGTAGTCTCCCGTAGTAGTAGCCTTTATTCTGCTCCTAGCTGCTAGCCTGTCTTGAGCCCATCTGCAGCCTTTCCCTTCATTACTGACTTGTAGGTTGTCTGACGGCAGGTCTTCACGGGTGTTTTTCCATTGAGTCATCTTGTCTATCACGTTATCAGACAGTAGTTGTTAAACTATCTCTCTGTCTTATACCTTCAGTGTTGTCTTGCAGGCTTAATGACGGCAGTAATTCAACCGTGGTTTTCCATCTGGTCGTCTTGTGTTTCAGGTTATCAGTGGCCTGAGGCTCAGATGCCCAGAGGAAGAGGAACAGGGCTGACTGTGAAGACGGCTGCAGCAGAGAGGATGAAGTGTCTTCTGTGCTGACGTACGAGGTGAGGATGTCACACAAACTGTGTGTCCTTGGCTGTTTTCTCTCTTTTGAACAGATAATATGCGTTCCTCCACGTTTGAAGAATCACGATTTCTTTCCGAAGATGAATGAAGCGTTATTATTTGACTCCGACTGACTCACTCGGTGTTCTGAATCAGTTGAAAATAATTCACCCATGTTTTTACCTCATGAACTTCAAGCATGGACAGGATGTTTCTGATAAGGTTTCGGTTCTGTGTGCGGATGAAGATGTTGCTTCATGAGCTGGAACGAATGAATTAATCAAAATTTTCCGCCAGTTGGTCCTTCATCATTACGTCTCTGTGATGGTGATGAGTTAGTGCCGCTCACAAACCCCGCCCCCAAAAAAAGAGGCACGTCGCTGTCTGAAAAAACCCTCTGTCGCAAATTTCTTTTTGGAACATGCCAGCTTTGGAAGCTAATTTTATTATGCTAATTTAATATTACAACATATTAATGTTAAAATATCTATGTAGACTACATTAATACCAAAATACCGATAGAAATATTTACCTGATAAAGTAACAATTCTCAACCATGTGAGTTGAATCCAAAGCAACTGGACTTCTGTTCTGGCTTGAAGACGTTTCACCTCTCATCCAAGAGGCTTCCTCAATTCTTAATGCCTGGCAAGTCATCGACTCTAGAACCGCCTTCAAGCCAAAACAGAAGTCCAGTTGCTTTGGATTCAACCCACATTGATTACCCTAACCTGGATGAACGAGAATCTACACAGACATGTTAGCATTTCAAAAATGTTAATGCAACATTAATTACTATCAATAAAGTATTTTCACAGAAGTTGTTATCGTTGAATTAAAAAATCCTATTATTATTTTGCTATTATTATCCGAGGATCCCCAGGATGACATGGGGAGTGTTGCTGGGGAGAGGGAGGTTTTTTGGGGGGGCGTTCTTTATTACTTCTGCCGCGGCCCGACAATGGATAGACGGACGAAAGTGGATGGATGGGTGGACACTGTTTTTATAGCTGATAGGATTTTTGTTGCTTTGCATGTCTGTGTCCCTTCCCAACCCCCCTCCCCTTCACTCCCTCTGATCTCACTCTCTCTCCCACGCCCTTTCTCTTGCCCTCTCCCTAACACTCCTCCACCCTCTCCCTCTCTTTTGCACTCCCCCTCTACCCCGCATCCCTCCCCTCTCTGTTAATCTCCCCATCTTTCTCTTTATCGCTCTCAACCAACCGGTCATGGCAGTAGGCCGTCCGACCTGAATCCGGATCTCCTCGAGGTTTCTGCCTGTTAAAAGGCACTTTTTATCGCCACTGCTGCCAAGTGTTTGCTCATGAGGGAATTTGTTGGGTCTGTCTAGAATAAAGAATAAAGAGTTCGGTCTAGACCGGTTGGTGATTAAGCTATCACGTGCTAATTTTAACATGCTAATATCTTGTTCCAACTTTACACTGTTAAATGTTAAAATGCTTATATGAGCTATGTTAACGCCAAAATACTAATAATTACATGTTAATGTTCCGAGTCCAGCCTGAGCTTGCTGATTTTATCTTGATATTTTAAGATTACAAGATGATAAAGTTAGCATGCTAATATTAACATGCCTTAGGGAACTATGTGAACATCAAAATATAAATATTTACAAAGTAATTTAAAATTGCTAAAATGCTAGAAATTGAATAGCCTTATTCTGATTTTTTAATTTAACATTACAACATGTTAATGTTAACATTCATATATTTAAATGCTACTGTGTTAACACGCTTAAGCTTAAAAGCTAATCCTAAAGTGCTAATGATATATACTAACAGCTCATTAACTGCGGAGTGATTGTAGTTTATCGCCTGATTGTATTTTATCTCATCTTTATCTTCTCTCAAAATCTTCTCTGAGAAGATGGTAAGAAGGGATGAAGGAAGGGGAAGAGGGCAGAAGGACAGTCTGAGGCAGGAGCATAATGAAAGCGAATAAATAATAGAGAACTGATAAACGGGAGGACAAGGGAATGAAAGTCGACATGGAGGAAAAGACAAGTGCTGCTGCATCAGAAGATCTTCAAAGGGTTCTCACAAATAATGGAAACAGAAAACCTGTGTGTGTGTGTGTGTGTGTGTGTGAGAGAGGAAGAGGAGAGCATGCTGGGTAACAACGCTTTAGGCGTTTTGAATGCAAAATTCAGTTGCAGTGAGGAGAGGAGTCCTGCTGTGTTTCCCACAGCTATGTCTGACAGGTAAAAGTTGTAGGTTTGACTGTTTATCAAAGGACCAGATGTTTGTAGATGTTCTCCTTCAGCTTTGACTGACAGCTCATCACCTCACTAGTCTGGATCTATGATCTACGTTCCTGAACCTCCTGTTCTAGGGACCGCTATGGCTCTGGTCCTAATGACCCAAGTTCCTTCATGTCTAGTTCTAGGGACCATTCTCAACTTTGAACCCTTGGTGCTTTTGCCGAATGGATCTGGATTTCTTCAGCGCCGATTGATGATGGAAGGACTAACGTGTGTGTGTGTGTGTGTGACACAGTGATTGATGGCTCCTCTATGGTTGCCTCAGGAAAGAAAGGGATCATGTGACATGTACAATCTTTAAATGGAGCGAGTCAATGAACGCATCATTATCCCCGGGACAGGAAAATAACGCTTCCGTGTGTTTTAGATCTATAGCGAAGATATGCTGATTATAAATGTGGAGGCAGTGAGACGCAGCAGTGTTAAGTTCTAGCAAATATTTAATCAAGAAAAATCACATCTGAATGGCTTTCAGTTAATTTCTGAAATGCATTTTTAATTTATATAAAAAATTTATTGTGAAGTGATAATAAAAAATTATTAGTTCAGTCACTTAACTTTAATAATAATAGTCTTCATCTTGATATGAAACAAATTTGCAAATGACCAGATAATTGTGTTTTTACAAATAAATGAAAGAGTTTCAAATATATAATATTACATGTAATATGTAGCTACAATGATTAAAGGTCCAGGTTAAAGTACGTGTATTCATTACAAATCCCTCTTAAATAATGTTATTAATATGTTGTTTTTAGAACAAGTCAGTAGTCTTATAAAAAAAATAGTTAATGTGTTGAATTTAAAACTCAAAACAATTTCTAACAATTGACACTGTTAGCATGTCAGCTGTGTTAGCACTGCTTTGTGTCATCCAGATTAAACAGGCTAATGCTGACATGCTAACGTGTTCTATTCAGATCAATGCACTTCCTCTTCTGGACAAAGAGATCAATAATGTCGCCTCAGGCACACACACACAAACACACACACACAGAGAACAGAAGTTTTCTCACAAATATATATATATATACAAGCATGTACGAGTACCAATAACAAACCGGTGATTGTTCATTGTTGTGTGCGTTTATTATGAGGACAGGTGTATTCATTTAAGATGCTGGTCATGCGTTATTCCTTTTGGTAAATGGGGAAATGTTCTCCTAGCAATTCAAGAACACACACATCCACACACACACAGCTACACAGCATCGGATACACAAACATCAACTTACATTTAGGTGTGTGTGTATGGAGATGGAGGCATGTTTGATGCTGATGAGGGATGACCGAGCATCGATCTGTGCAGAGAGAGAGTGTGTCAAAGCAGTGACATAGTCCAGTTGTGGTTAAGGCGTTGTGGTAGGCGGGTGTGTGGCGAGCGGTTGCATTATTTTATACTCGGCTCACTCTTCTTCTACTGGCAGGACTGACTGACAGCCAGGAAGGAGGAAAGGAAGCAGAGCCCAGGATGACGAGCACAGCCCCGGCCAGGAAGCCGTACCGTAAGGCTCCGCCGCAGCACCGCGAGACACGCCACAGCCTGCCCGTAGCTCCACAGACGCCTTCACTGCAACATGACATCACTCAGGTAAACCAGTACACCTTAAACGGCCCTCACCTCCTCCTGCAGCATCCCACTCGCCTTCCAGCTGCCGCCTTCAAACGGCCTCAGAGCGCTGGCGCCCCAATCTCACCGTCACTACCGCTCTCTGACAGCGAGCTAGATGTCTCCAGTCTGTCCAGTCTGGAACTCTTTGTCCCACCCCCACCACCAAACTGGAACAGAACCACCACTGAGGGCGTCACCACGAGTCCTCACCGTGCAGCCGTCAGTCATAGCAGCGAGCGTTCGCCTGTCCATCGCAGTCAATCTTGCGGCCTCCCAAAAGAATGTAACCGCGGGACTTACAGGACCGTCGCCCCGCCGAAGAGCATTCTGAAACAGCCGGTCTCGCTGGGAGTGGAGAGTGCTTGTGACATCGTTAGGAAGTCAAAGTCAGTGGAGCTTCTTCATGGGAGCAGACGGCGGGATAGTAGCCCCTCGTCTGTACATCATCTACCCACTCGCTCTCTGGACCGACATGCTGCAGCCTCACGGCGGTCCTCGGACCCACCCTCTCCCTGTAAGACTGCCTGGAACTGGAAGCTACTGGATGAGAAGGTCAAATTCTCCAACTTTCTGGATGAAATCACTTGTCGGGTCATGAGCCCTGCCCACCTCATGCTTCTAGGCAAGACTCCCTCCCGGGATCCAATAAGCTCTGCCCCCCAACGCCGGAGGCCGACCCACACGAGGCGTAAGACAGAGGCAGTGTCTGAAGAGCGAACCCAGCGCTGGGACAACTGGGTTGCAGCGATACAACGGACTGGCAGCGGGTATCAGCTGTTGCAAGAGGAGGCGGTGGGGCCGGAGACCCGATGTCTGAAGAGTAAAATCCCTGAGGGGGTGGGGCCTAAAGAAGTGAGGAGAGGTGTGAATAAAGAAAGAAACGCCTCACAGAGACATAAACTTGGAGCCACTATTTCTAATCAGACATCTCAGATACAGGTAGGACATTCTCCTACAGCCCCTCCCCCTTCTCCTGATGCTCCTCCCCCTTATCTGCCTCCTCCTGGATTCCCATGTTTGGGTTATTTAATGGAAGGTTTCTTCATGTTTTCAGGCTGTAGTGATTAACCCCAAGTTAAAATTCCAATAATGTAATCAATAAGATTTTCTGCACACTGTCCACTTTACGGTTTTACTTTATGACGTCCTGGAGTTTCCACTGGTTGATGGGAGCGACTGAATCTGATGCCGAACAAATGATCACGTGAAAGAGGGAAAACACAAACAAAACATCGCTTCATCTCCTTCCATGAATTTGAAAATAACTTTATTCCTACTGCTAAAGTTACATCTTATACTCATTTTTTTATGTAAATTTCACCTGAATGCTTAGATTGAAGTTATTCCTGTGGTAAACATCCTAATTAACTTCCATTTTCTGTCCTCCTAAGTTCACTTTAGAACATCTACCGGCTCGTGTTTCATTCTCTAACTGACATCATAAACTAACTTGTGATGATGTCACCGATGGTGCATTCACATGACGATTCTATTTCTCTCTGTTTCAGGAGGCGTTATCTGACTCTGACAGGATCAGGTGAGACTAGTTTCCTAGACTTTGATGCTGTTTCTACTCATAATAGAGTATTTTATTAAAGCATTAATTAAAACTGGGATTGTTTCTTTTTTCTTTTAAAAGTTGAAACAATCCAAAGTGTTCAGAATAGTGATCTACCTTAATGATCAATCGTGACCTCTGACCCCTCCCTCTGTTACCCAGAATCCTTCAGCAGCAGAATGAGGACCTGCAGCACCGCCTCTCACTCTCCACCCACAAGATGGAAGCCATGGAGGCGGAGTTTGACGGTAGCCGGCACTACATGGAGGCGGAGCTCAGCCGCACGAGAGACGACCTAGATAAGATGAGGGACAAGTTCCGCAGGTGAAGACGGATGTTTTGGATTTTTGGCTTTTATGATCAGATTCAGGCTCAGGCTTTTATGATCCGGATCAGGCTCTGATGATCTATATCTGGATCAGACTGTGGTGATCTGGATCAGACTGTGGTGATCTGGATCAGACTGTGGTGATCTGGATCCGACTGTGGTGATCTGGATCCGACTGTGGTGATCTGGATCCGACTGTGGTGATCTGGATCTGACTGTGATGATCTGGATCTGACTGTGATGATCTCGATCTGATAGTGATGATCTGGATCAGGCTCTGGATTCTGTTTACTATGATGACCAGAGACTTGTCATGACTTGGCGGGGGACTTGACTAACAGCGGTGACCCAGAAACACTTTTATTTAACGCGGCAGCAGTTGGGATGTGACTGATTCAGAAATCAGCCGTGACCTGGTAATGATTGTCATTACGCGGCATTAATTCGGCCGAACTTGGCACAAACTCTGTCGTGAGTCAGCAGTAGCTAATCTATGACTCAGCAGTAACTCTTTCGTGATTAGCCAATTATTGTTGCAATTTGGAAATAACTGTTGTGTCTCATAAATAACTGCGGAGACTCAGCAAGAAGGGAGAACCCCTCTCTTCTTCAGTATTTTCTAACATTCCACAACTAAAATAGTAAAACAGGTAGAGATGAATTTCAAAGTTCGAGTCTAAAAAGCTCCCCTGCCTCTGTTTGAGTCATGAAGTGGACGGAACATGCTCAGTAACGCTTTCCTCTCTCTACAGACTCCAGAACAGCTACACGGCGTCCCAGAGAGCCAATCAGGATCTGGAGGAGAAACTTCACGCTCTGGTAACCTTTCATCTCCGTCACATGACCTGTGACATCGGCAGCTTCTTCTTTTACTTAAAGTTAGCGCGGGGTTAAAACCATAAAGTCTCCTGGTGTGAGTCATCATCTCTTGGAACTCTGGCGTTTACTTTAATACAGAGATCAATATCTGATGGTTAGTTTCCTCTATGACACGTGTGTGTGTCTCTGATCGATCGCCTCATTGTCAGTGAACAATCCATGGCTAAATGAAAACACGTGTCGGGCAGCTCATTGATTAACTGTGACGTTGATGGACAGCGGGATGAGGTCAGAGGTCTCTAGAAGTTATGCTAAAACAGACAGATGCGCCATCTTTACTCAAAGGTGTGTTCTGTCATATGTAGGCGTGTCTCTTTACATTCAGAACTCTTTTTCAGCTGGAAATAAGAATCACTCTTTTTAACATTGGCGTAGGATGGTCCTCCTCCCTGGACCGCCATGATTGTACAGTAGCCCGGAAGGGACAAACTGTCTCCTGGCTCTAGAGAAGACTTTTCATATTTTTAGGTTAGAGTGGTAGAAAGATGATGGAAAAAAACGCTTCACTTCTAAAATCCACTCAAAAGACGAGGAATAAGTTCTTTCTCGTTAACTCTTTTATGTTGGGGGAAGTTTTGACTAATGGAGGATCCGACTTATTATGTAGCACAAGAAAGAGCAATAGAACTTGAAACCTTACTGTCAGAGAAGGGGGAAAAAATCCACAAAACAAGGAAAAACATCATCTTTGACTTAATTTTTTAAGACATGAAATCCATCCATCTATTTTCTCCCGCTTATCCGGAGTCAGGTCGCTGGGGCAACCGACCAAGGAGGGACTTCCAGATGTCCCTCTCCCCAGCAACATTCCCCTGATCCTAAGTCAGGGTTTGGACGTTGAAGGACCGGTAAATTGAGAGCTTTGCCTTACGACTCAGCTCTTTCTTCGCCACTGCAGACGATACGAAACCTGCATTATTGCCTGTCCGTCTCTGGCTCCATTTTCCCCATCGCTCGAAGACAAGACACCAAGAGACTTCAACTCCTTTGTTTGAGGCAGTAACCCTCCCGTAACCTGAAGGGGTTAGACTTTCCTCCGCTTCCCACTAGAGAACATTGGCGTCGGACTTGGAGGTGCTGACTCTCATACCGGCCGCTTCACACTCGGCTGCAAACGTCCTCCAGTGCTGCTGGAGGTCACGCACTGATGAGGCCAACAGAACCGCAGAACCATTTCTGCATTTCTGCTTTTCAACAGAACCATCTGCGAACAGCAGAAAGGAAATCTCTGCTGATATAAAAATCCAAATTGAAATAGAAGGTATTTTTTTCCTTTTATTGCTGAAAAAAGTAAGTGAATTGTTAAAAAAAAAAAAAGATCTTTTATCTTCCTTTTTTAAATTTGAATAAGAGAAACTAAAAGACCGGCTGAGGTGGATTGTAGGTCGGAATGTGGAACTTCAACACATGAAGCCGCTAAATTTGACAGACTGCACCTTTAGAATCTACTGCTTACAGTATTAATATACTACAAGAAAACAGTTAGAAAATAATTCACGTTTTTAGTTGATCAGAATAAACACACTGGCAACGTAAACGTCATAATAATCCAACATGTGTGGAAACATGATTTCTTCTACAGACCACTAACGAGTTGATTTAATTTAAAATCTACGTTTGGTTCATACATATTTTAACGTTCCGACTTTGAAGCTGATATTTGATCAAATATTCAGTCTGATGAAACGTTCTTACCCTCCTGATTTGTCTGATGTCGTTCTTCAACCCTCTCTTTCTTCTTCTCTCTTTCCTCCTCTCACGCTGCTCTGTGACGGATTGACTCCTCTTCATCTCCATCATCATCGTCATCTTCATCAGGCTGCCGTCAGTCAGACATGGGTTCATGCAGTTGCGTTTCATTCGTTTTTCTTTCCTCCTGTCCATTTTACTCCTCCTTTTCCTCTTCTCTGGTTTTTCTCTCATGTTTGAACACCAAAGCCGTAAACTATAAAAAGCTGATTAATCTGCTACTTTTTCTAAGAAATTATTAACAGTTGTTTAATATTTTTAAGACAGATTAATCATGCTGGGATGTTCTGTTTTTTTGTTAGGATTTGAATAGTTTTAAATACTTTTATTTGATCAGTTTGACGAAAGTATTTTATTTTTTACGACATTGATTTTTTGATTTTGGTAAAAATCCACTGAAATTGTCAAAATATGAAACAGAAACTAATCAGGCGACAAAATATTTGGGCTTGGTGTGAAAACGGTGTCATCTTGAGCTCATTACTAAAAGCTAAATGCAACAATTAAAAAGATGATTGTACCTCGCGAGAGATCAGGACGATTGAGAATAAAACCAAAATGCTAAAAATTGGTTATCAGGACCGATCCTAAGAAGCTTAGTTAGCATCAGCTATCTAACTATCAACTACTACTGGACCAATAATAAGCTATGCTAGCATCAGATAGCTATCAAATACTTATGGATCAACTATAAGAAGCTATGCTAGCTTTAGCCAATGTGAAGCACTACTTGACGGATAAGGAGCTATGCTAATATCAGCTAAATATCCAGATTTGTTGTACCAGTTATAATGGGCTTTGTTGAGAACTGCTGAATATTAAGCTCCGCTAAGCGGATAAGTGGGTGCGCTAATATCAATTAACTATCAAGGACCATCAAAGAGATAAGAAGCAATGCCACTATCGGATACATTTCAAGACTTGCTGGACTAACTAGGAGAAGTTTTGCTAATATCTGTTATTGTCAAGCACCACTGGAGTGATTAGGAACTCCAGTGAACTTTAGATTTCTATAAACATCATAGAAGCATACCTACTTCTTCTTTCATGTCCAGTAAAGTTTTTCTGCAGTCATGGTTCCTGAAGTTCTGCGGAGGAACGAGTGCTAACGATGAAAACAAACGCGTTTACTCAATGCTAGCAGTCTGAGCCAGTGTAATATGCTAGATGTTATCAGTGCTCTCAAAGAAACACTGATGAAAATATTTCAGCTTTCAGCATCGATCAAGATCTTATCGGATCTTATTGATCTTCTTGCAGCAAACACACCGCCGCATCCCATAATGCATCTATGCAGTGCTGCTAGCAAACGCAGCATTCAAATGATCTGGGAAAACAAACGGTAAGATCTCAGCTCTCGGATGATAACGAGACAAGTGTGAAATCTAAAGTTTGATGAAGTTTAAAATATAAAGTTCAAAAATTATTTGTACAAATTGTGGTCAACTTAATGTTTATATAAAATAATCAGGAAAACCTGCAGAAAAGTACGAAATGGTCTCTTAATGGATACAAACCTGTCCAAAAATCTATGAATAATTTTTCTATTGCATATTTTGTTTTGGAGTTTATTCCCACATGATCTGAATGAAGACCCATCTCCAACTTCCTCAGGCTCCCGATTGCTCCAGTGTTACTTTCTAACCTGATGCTCCTCCCACAGCTACGTAAGGTGGAGCGGGACAAAAAGACGATGGACCAGGAGATCGTGGAGCTCACCAACAAGCTGCTGGATGCCAAGAACACCATTGACCGTCTGGAAGAGCTCAATGTGAGTCTTCCCACTTGATTACATGAGACTATTAACTCTCATCGCAACCAATCCAGACCCCTGTTATACCGTCTCCATGGTTACCTTCCCATGCCCTTTGTGATCATTTCTGTTCCTCCTATTGATCATTGATCACTTTCAGCTGTTAAGCTTGTTGGATCTGTCATGTTCGGACGCATTCAGGTTGTCATGGCGATAAAATATCGTTGCGCACACATCACTTATTGATCAACGATGAAACTTCCGAGTGTTATTGATGAGCGGTAAAGAAATGAAGGAGTGACGCTGGTGTTCATGTGTGTCTGCAGGAGCGCTACAGACAGGACTGCAATCTCGCCGTCCAGCTGCTCAAATGCAACAAGTCGCATTTCAGGAACCACAAGTTCGCTGATGTAAGTATGCACGTGCGTTTCCATGGTTACAGGTTGTTTACAATGTTTCACAGGAGCCTAGAAGGGACAAACTTAACAGTAACTCCAGAAAAGGTAGCAATGTTTATTATTAATCTTTTGTTTGTTTTTTTGGCATTTTAGCAGCACTGAAGTTTTTTTTCACTGGATAGACATTTTTAGTGTTTTTTTTATTTAGATTTCTTTTGTTTAGCACCCCTTGCCTACACATTTTGTTAGTAGGGATTATCACTTTGATACCATTTCTGTTCTAACATTTTAGCTTGTATGCATATTTTTGAATTTACTGTATTCAATTTTTTTATTGCATTTTGTTATGAATTCCATCCTTGCAGCATTTTTTTTGTGTATAAAGTATTTTCGGCTCTCTTCTTTCTTTTTTTTTTTTAACACCCTTCGTGGCATTTTTTTGTATTTGCACTATTTTACACATGTTTCCTGTTTCTGGATCTCTCTATATGTATAGCTGTTTCAGTATGCAGACTAACTACAAAGTGATTTTTGCACCCGCTGCTGAACATTTGAAAGCATTTGTATATAAAAACCAGCAAAAAATCTAAACCTGCAGTGTGAGAAAGAAGAAAACACACCAGACGCGCAATCACAAAGGACCATCAGTCTGCGGGTGACATACATCTGTCGATGCGTCTGTGTGTGATCGAACCCCTAGGATTTACTTTTAACTGCTTTTTGTGTTATTGGGGATGATCACTCAGAGACGCATCCGTAGCAAAGTGGTTGTTTTCTTATGCGATGGCGTGTCGCTGTGATGCGTTATGTTTTTCTGGGGGATTTAAAGCTTGGATGAAAGTTAAGATAAATAGGGGTGCATTCACTTCCTGTTTGTGTTGCAGCTGCCCTACGAGCTACAGGATATGCTCAACAAACACATGAAGAGCAGCCTGCCAGAGCGAGGCCCCGGCACCGGCTCTCAGGACCCGGACACCCTCAGTTTGACTCCCGCTGATGTCGTGCCGACCTCCGTCATCGCCCGCGTCCTTGAGAAACCCGAGCCGCTGCTACTGAACTCTGCCCAGTCCAGCAGCTGTGGGCGGCCTGTCGCAGAGGACGTCTTTGTGCACGTGGACATGACTGGTTCCACGGGTGTTGAGAGCCGCCGCAGGGAGAATGGTGGCGGACAGGAGGCGGCGGCGCAGCAAAATGGTTCCTGCCGCAGTCAAAGCAGTCCCGATGAAGACACAGTTGGGGCAAGGTCCTTCGAGAAGCTGAACCCGTACCCAGCGCCACTCCCACCGAACCCAATGTATCCTGGACGCAAGGTCATCGAGTTTTCCTCAGATGACAAAGTAAAGATCCCCAAAAACTCACCGTTACCCAATTGCACATATGCTACGCGGCAGGCCATTTCTCTGAGCCTGGTCCAGAATGATGAAGAGCGGCTTGCCTCAGGCAGTCCCGCGCCCTCCTCCTCCTCAGGTGGTGGGATTCACCATCGCACACCACCGTCACAGCGGGACGTCACCAGCGACCCACTGTCCAGTCAGTCCAGTCCTTTCAGCAGCCCGCCTCAGGTAAGAGAGAGTCAAGTGAATGGGATGTCATCAGTGAACAAGAGTATCTCAGTAGATCTGTCACCTTATGCTTCTAATGATGATGCTCCGCCCCCCCAGGCGCCCAGTGTCCTTGCGAGCTCCGGCAGCTCAGAGGAGGACCTTATGGCCAACTGGCAGCGGATGTTTGTGGAGAAAATGGCACCAACTTGCGACACCTCGATGGTCCACCGCACATCGTTCAGCTGTCAGACGGCTCAAGAGCTGCAGAGGAGGAGGCCAGCACCTGCGGGTGGGGCTTCATCCTCCAGTGACCGCCACAGAGCGGCCTACTCGGACGGTGAGGAGGGCTCATCAGCACGCAGCTGGACGCCGAGCCGTGGCTCCAGTCTCGACACCGACACCGATACTGAGCCGAGGCCCAGCAGGGGTAGGCGTTGCAGCGGCGGCGATGGCTCTGCTGAGGAGGGGGAAAAGCTGCTGATGAACCTCGAGGACGACAACTGCAGTGGGGACACCTCCATCACTGTGGCGACCAGCCCTGCAAAGGCCTGCAGGAAGCATTTGGAGGAAGAGGATGAACGAGAGGATGAACGAGACGAGGAACGAGACGTTCTCCCTCGTGAAATGCCCGTCATCTCGCCCCGCCTCCTGGACTATGAGCCAACCCCTGTCACTCAGCGGCCGCAGAAGAGCCCGAAGAGGATGGGTGTGCACCACCTGCACCGCAAAGACAGCCTGACCCGAGCCCAGGAGCAAGGCACGCTGCTGGACTGATACGCTCCAGAGCCGGAGCACACTTAGTATGCCCCTCACTGTGCTCCCTCAGCACTGTGTCTGTATCCATGACAACATAGAGGTCCCGCCCATCCAGGATATAGCCATACACTACCGTACGCTGCCGAGCTCGCTGCCTGACTGACAGCCACATACGTGTTTGTGCGTGTCTGTGTGTGTGCGTGAGAGACCAACCACAGAGGACTTTGATCAAATGACCACATACTTATGGCTATTTAGTGATCAGGTGTCCTTATACTTATATAATTGTTTTGCACGGCCAAAAGTATGTGGACAGTTGATTTAATTAAATGATATTGGATTTCACAATAGATATAAAAGATGTGTGTCCAAGCAATTGGTCACAAATTAGAGTAAAGAAAGATTATTTTCTTCATAAAATTAAATCCTATCTGTATTTTTTAAAGATTATCAAGTGTTAGACTTCAATCAAGTATTATAAAATGGTTTCCATGTCATTTGGTCAAAAGTCCACCGTATTAGAACTGAATTTCAAGAAGAAAAAAAATGCGAGGCATGGATCTAACAATAGCTAGACATGTCAGAGATGGTACATATTTAAAAATCAAACAATCCATTAAAATAGGTTTGGGATCATTTTTAAATGAAGCTGCTGATGCTGATTTTGTTGGTGCTCTCCATATATCTGAAGTGGGATAAAAAAAACTGTCTAAAAGTGAAGTGTCTAATTACTTTTGGCCGTATAGGCAACTATTATGGTTATCCATAATATAGACTACATGGCCATAAGTATGTGGACAGTTGATTGGTATTGGCAATTTAATTCTGAAAAATGAGTATGAGAACGCCCACTTTGGTCTGGTGTGTGTGATGTGTTTTGTTTGTGTGTGTGTTGTGTGTGTTTGTGCGCAACTAAATACGTTTTGGATGTCTTTGCCTTGTTTCCTGAGCAGGAGCTCTTATTTTGAAGAGACACACCTGGGTAAACATACACTCTCAGTGCCTACCACTCTTTTTCTCTTTCTCTCTCTCCTCTCCTTCTTTCTCTCTCTCTCTCTCTCTCTCTCTCTCTCTTTGGAAGGTTGCGAGTACGACACCTGGCCTAAAGGTCAGACATTTTCTTGACATTCTGCCACGTGTTATTAATTCACCTGATTGGTTTTTGACCGTCTGTCAGTTAACCTGCGACCCTGTTTCCAACAATCTGACAGTGCAAGGCATCGAGGGCGGAGCCTCTCCCTTCTGGAATGTAACCATCAAATCTTATTTTTGTTGTCGTTCTAACCTTTTGTTGTTGTTGTTTTTTTAATATTATTTTGAGTATTAATTGATTATTAAGGTATTATTTCACTGCTGGAATTTGATTTGTTTTTGTCTTTCTGATCAGTTTTGTGTTTTTGTGTTCAAATGTTTTTGATCTACGGACGTTTGTTAGTGCCAGAAACAGAGCTGGATCAAAAATGAAAAACAAGGTTGATCTGCATATTTTTTTTAAATCAAATGGGGAAATAAACATTTAATAATTCAATTCAATTTTATTAATATTACCAGATACTTAATGTCATATTTCATGTTATCGTAACTACGTGCTCTGATTCCTGGTCAGCCTTTTGTTCTGTTTGTTTGATAATAAAACCAAAAAAAGATTGTTTTACATTAGTATAATTTATTTGTGCTTTATTTCCGTGTTAAAGATAATATTTTCATTTTTCCCATATTAAATTTCATAACTGGAAAATTTGATGTTAGAATAAATCAATAGACAGTTTTGAAAAGTGTTTTTCCCCCAGGAAAAAAATACAGATTTGATTTAAATATAACCACGAAAAATTAATTGATAATTTCAATAACTTTTATTTTATTGTATCGAAAAACTTAGACACGCTTGACTGAACTTTATATAAAACGAGAAACTGGATTCTGATTATTTTATTATTATTATTATTATTATTATTTCTGGCACTATCGAGCTTCCGTACTGTAATCTTCAGTTTGTTCTGTAACTCCCCTGATTTTCGGTGTCACTGATTGAATGTCTGTTGATCGCCTTCCTCACAGCTCTGATTGTCACTCTCACCGATCATTCGACTGAACGATTGATCAATCGATTGATTGATTGATCGATCGATTGGTTAACTCCTGGTTTGCCGACTTGATTTAAACCCGAACAGTTTTTTTTTCTCTTCAGTGTTTGTCTTCACGAGAAGTGATTGGGTATCAATCCGATATTGAATGGGTATTGATCTCAGATAGTGTCTTCATTGTGTATTAATTGTTCGATCGCCATCAGCTATGATGTCATCACTAAACAGAGTATTGATTATTGTTACTTCACTTCACTGCACCAAGCACAGACCAGCTCCATGACGATGTGGTGTCATGACACTACCGTCGCTGGTGGTGCAGTATGGGTTAAGGTGCTGAGAAAGTGCATGATGGGACACAGAAGACTTTTTTTTTTTTTTTTCACTGGCTGGTCAAATGTTCAATTCCCATGTTAACATTTGACCTTTGACTACAAACTTTGTTAAAACGAGGTTAAACTGAGAATAATCCACCTTCCATCAGCTCTTGAAGCTGTCTGACATTTTATATGATGTTAGCTGATGAGGTCATCATTAATTCATGTAATGACATACCAACAATTTCAGTGTTTGTTCCTAGCTAGACTTAGCCCGACAAATGCTGGTAGAACACAAGTCATAATCAACTTCATGTTGTTTTTTACATTTGATTGTTCTAGGCTAACGGTTTTTATTACTTTAAGCTATAGACGCTCTGTCCTGATAATAAAGTTATCCTCTAATACCTGAGATGACTTTAGACATGACATAAGCTGACTTTTGATATGCTACACACATGCTAGTAGTTTTCCCCTTGGTTAATGCTAAAGAAGGCTAAAAGTATTACTCTATATCAGTGGTTAGGCTAACATTTTTTTAAAATTACATTTATGCTATAAAGGCTATGTCCAATCCAACAGTTAGCATTTAACATGTAAGATGGCTTTAGAAATGCTGAATGTTTATAACCACAGATAATTAATGGTATTAGCAAACTATACATTTTCATTAGCTTTCAGAATGTGTGCAAACTATCTTTAGTATCAGGCTAGCTGTTCTAATAAGCTTTAATAATGTGTCGTAAGCTAGCCTTGAGAAGCCACCAGGGTAAGCAGTAAATGTTTATAACTACAGACAAACAGTTAAGCTAACCTTGGGTATGTTATGCACTGGCTATCCATTATGCACTGGCTATCCATTCAAGGGGGAATGGACCAAAAATATAATCTAATGACATCCGTGATTAGGCTAATAGGTTTATTTAGCTTTTACACTATGAGCTCTAGTGGGCTGAAAAATATGCTATCAATTGAGAAATCTAGGTAATTGCTAATTATATCAATTAGCGTCAAACATTTGAGCTAACTTTTGGTATGTAAACTTAATATCGGCTATCGATTAAGTTTCCAAATATCTTGTGGTTATACTGGCTAGCTGTTTTCTTTTAGATTAGAGATGCTAAGCTAAGTTAGCCAGCTGCTGTATACGGAGCTGTAGCTCAAGTTGGGAAAGGACATTTCACGCTAGCCGTATCCTTTCAATGAATCTGAAAGGTTTTAAAAATCAGTAGCATGGACAGCTTTTTGAAGGACCATAACACGTTTCAGCACTTTAACGTAAATAGTCATCCGTCAGAAGCTAACTATGAGAGGGCTGGTCTGTGGTTCTGAATGTGACTTTGTCACTTGTTGGGTAAATAAAATATGTAAAAACAGTGGTTTGGTCCTTTTAACAGCAGCCAGTTGAATTATTTAAAACAATTTTCTTCAGTTTGACTTGGCAGAAATAGATCTCAAACCTCCCACAGAAAAACAAACACTTGAACACACCATTATTGTCCCCCTGATGGTCAGACTGGTCTAACCTCGTCCTTGGCTTCAGGGCGAGCTAGCGTTAAATAATTAACGTTTTATTACTGTCAAGTCGCAACGACGTCGGTGTGTGTTAAATATTTCATGTTAGAGGAGTGTGTGTGTGTGTCTGAGTGATGCATCCTGGGTAAGAATAGACTTTACATTTTGGCTCCTGCAACTTTAATGACTCTTCCATGAAAATAATCTGAGACGTCGACCTGCCGCCTCATTTCAGTCAAGGTCATTTGGTTCGCTCTTCTTCTTTCCTCCCTCTTCTTCACGCTTTTTTCTACTACCCGTCTTTCTTTCACTGATTTGTTCACCTTTACTCGTTTCCCTCGCTTTTCCAGTTTTCTTTCTTTATCATCTCTTCGACTTTCTAAACACATCAGTCCAACGTCCAGAGCTTTTGGCTAAATCACATTGTTATAATTGATAAAGCCATGATATTGTCAGAGTTTTGTTTATGTAAAAGGTGAACATGAATTGAAGGCTTCTGTGAGAATGGGTCTATTTTTAGTAAAGATGAAAGCTAGCATGAATATGCAAACAGTAGTTACCATTTTCATTAAAATGGCCGGTAGTCTCCCTTTCAGTACAGTTTATGAGCTAGGCAATGATAAAAAATGCATTAGCTTTCAGAGTTAGCGATAATGTAGGCTAAGGATGTAATCAGGTTATCCATTTTCATTAACTTTTTAAATGTGTGCTGAAGACAGTGCACTAAGCAAGGCTAACGATGCTATCAGTCTATATATTTCCATTAGCTTTAAGAATGTTCTTTAAGCTATAGCAGATATGTTATTAGACTAACTGTTTGAATTAGCTTTCAAGATGTGTCATAAGGTAAACTAAATACTCCATCAGGCATGTGCTGAACTAGGCTAAATATATCATCAGGATAACCATTTCCATCATCTTTCTGAATGTGTGCCAAGCTTGGCTGAACAGAATGTGAACTAAACTCTCTACCTTGAGCCATTGCTCTCTACATTTTCATTAGCGTTCACAATATGTGCCTAGCTAGGCTAAATATGTTATCAGGCAAACTTCATTATTAGCTTTAAAGATGTTGTTTAAGGTAGACTCGAACCAACTTCTCTTATTAGCTTCCAGAACGGGTGCTAAGTTTGGCTAAAGTTGCTATCAATCTTTACATTACCAGTAGCTTTCTGAATGTTCTAAAAGCCGGACTTTTTATGCTAACTTTCTGGATTAACTTTAAAGATGTGTCTTGAGCTATACTAAAGACTTCATCAAGCTAACCATTTCCATTTTCTTTCAGAGTGTGTGCTAAGTAAGGCTAAACATGTTATCAGGCTAACCGTTTCACAAATTTTCACTGTGACTTTCACTTAAGCTGGACTTAAGATTCCTTCAGGCTAAGCACTCTCATTTTCTTAAAGAATGTATGCTATATTAGGGATTAAGAAAACTTTAAGTGTTTACACAGCCATTAGCTTTCTGAATGTGGGTTAAGCTAAGCTAAATGTTACACTGGGTCACTTTTCCATTACCTTTCAGAATGTGTGCTATAGTTAATGTTACCAGACTTACCGATTTCATTAGCGTTCAGAATGTTAAATCTTGTTCTAGCATTCCTAGCTTCCCGGCTAATATATGTTGACTTTAAGTTAGCCATTCTTAACTCTAGCCTTGTTAGCTTCTCATTAATGTACTTAAAGCTCCTAATGCTTCATAAAGGAAAGCTAATATTTAATAATGATTGACGCCATAAATTATAGCTTACTAACCCTTTTATACAGTTTGAAGTTCACACTGTATAAAAGGGTTCAGGCTTTTTAATGGACACCAAAGTCTGTTTCTAAGGACCAGTCTGTACTCAGACCTCTTGATGTTTTGTCTCTAATAATTTAGGTTCTTTCACCATATAGGGACAGTCCTACACCTCGAATGATTTGTATTTGGGCGCTAATCATATGGACTCCTTTAGCTTCGGTTAAGGGTTTACTCTGGACCCAAAATCCTTTGTTCTTTGGCTGTAATGATCTATTTTATTTCACTTTTCACTGTAGGGTTAGTTGTAATCCTAGAATCATTTTTTGCTCACCCTCTAATGACCTACGTTCCTTATCCTCTGGTTCTAGAGACTTTTCTGTACCCAGAATTCTTTGTGTGTGGACCCCTAATGATCTAGCTTCCTTAACGTATGGTCATAGGAACCGTTCTCAATCCGAACCCCTTGGTGTTCGGGCTCATATTATTTGTGTTCTCTTGGCTCTGGTTTCAGAGCCCCTTCTGGATCTGGAAACCCATAAATGTAGGAATAAAAGGTGTCGATTAACTCTTGGTCAGTCTGTCTTAGCTGATCTTCAGTCAGTTATAGGTCAGTCTGTGTCCCAGCATGCACCAGTTCACATCATTTTTCTTGTCAAATGTATATTTCATTTATTTTAGCTCATTTGCTGCATTCAGGTTGGATTGGAATTTCCAGATTTTGTCTTGTAAAAATGTTTAATTCAAATTACATAAGTTTATTCTGATTATTAGCAAAATCTTGATTTAGTTTCCATCCAACGCTATTTACAGCTAGTAGAATCTAATGTTAGCTTTAATTAGCTATTTTAGCAAGGATTCTAATGTAAAGAGTTTGTCACAAACTGGATTTCTCTTCTGTATCGGGTCAGACTTGATAGCTGTTAACAACTGAAACATGCTATGCCAACATTGGCTATTAAATAATCTGTGCTCAAGTATTATTCTTATATTCTCAACAATCATGCTAATGCTAGTGCCTGTTTCTTGGAGCATGAGTGTTCATATAGGTGATGTTAGCTCGCTAGCTACAAAGGAATCGTGGATGATTAAATTAGCAGCTTAGCTTGCTTGCTCAGTTGTCAAAGATTGAAACTGAAAACTAAGTTGTTCAACAGCTGGTTATAAAAAAATCTGGTTGATAAACAATCAACACCTATGATATCTTTAGCTAACATTAACTAGCAAGCTAAGTTAATTTAATCATAAACAGTGGTCTGGTGTCCTAAGGCTTTAACCTTGCTTAAAGCAAATTAAAATGTGATTTCATCAAAATCTTCTTATCCATTAGAGAACCAGGAAGTGAAATGCCCTTATCAAATTGTAAGACCAACAGGTTAGCTAGGTTGCCATCTTCAAAAAAAACAAACAAAAAAAAACATCAAAGCTAACATTAGTCCACTGTTTATTTTGGCGTGTGTGCCAGTCCATGTTTTTAACTGAACTGTGCTGGTTAGCTGGCTAACAAGCTGACATTTGAGATGAAGGATGGAATCTCTTCTACGGTGGTTTAAGACACACACAACTGTTTCTCCATCTCCAACATGGCTACCAGGGATTGTTGGCTTTTTCATTCAGGACCCAAACTCACATGTGAACATTATCCAAAAAAAAAAAATTGAACCGGTTTAACGATTTTGTGATTGTAACCCCGCCTCCCCCACATACAGGTGCTGTCAATCACACACTGTTCATTGACCTCTGACAATAGCTGTGGTTCTTTAAGGGGTCACCTGATTCTCCTCCAATGATCTCAGCGGGATACTCCTTGTCTGATTGTGTCACTTCCTCTCAAGGAAATAAAACTACAAAAACAAAAAAAGACTGTTTAAAAACACGACTAACGACTTTATTTTCTCAATTTGTAACTAATGTATATTTTAAAAAAAATAAAATATTTTAAACTTAGATAAGTCTTTGTGTTCTGGATTAAACCTCTCGGGAAGATCTGGAGTAATGCATGCTGGGATACGCTGCCCCACCTGCAGGTGGTGCTCAGGTATGACACTTTTCTGGTATTAAATCCAACAAGCAGTGATGTTTACATTTGGATTAAAATGATTTGTTTTGTATTTTTATGGAAAAATCAAAACTCTATCACTTGGAGTTAGCCCTTTAGCAGTTTCCATATCAACTTCCTGTCACCTGATCGGTCACTGATTGAATGACATAAATATTGATCAGTCTGACCGCTAGATTATTTATAAACAATGAATCATTAATTATTTTCTGTCTTTGTGATCAGAAGCTATTCCAACAGAGGACCCCGCCCCTTCCAGAGTACCTGTCTGTCAACCACCCATTGCTTTGACTAGAGGGTTCTCCAAGGAACCTATTACCACCCTGCTGCATCAAGTTCATAGTTTCTTCATAGTCCTCAGGGTAGTTTTCCTAAAAGTCCTGTTAGAATTTATTACACAGTAAGAACAGTTTTTCAGTAAATCTAGACCTCTTAGGATTCAGCGGGTTTCCCCTATAGGCACTAGAAGCTTTTGAGTTCCTGAGACTCTCCTGAAGAGCCTTTAAGAACCCTGATATGTCATTCTCAGATGTTTCCAACTCTGTTGATTCAGATATTTACATTCATTAAGGTTCTTTGGCGTCTTCAAGATTCTGGAAGGTTCTTCAAGATGTTTGAATGGTTAAATTGGAAATCCTGGAGAACTATCCTGGACCTCCGACTTCCTCCATAGTCTTTTTGGTTTTTTGTGGCTGATCGGGGTTTGAAAAATTCTTCCAGGGGTTCCTTAAAGATGCAGTTTGCAATATGTGGGAGTTCCCCTTTAATTAATAGAATATTAGTTTGTTTCTGTCGGTGTATCTAAGTAATGTATTGGGGGATGTCAGGTGTGAGTTTAGGTTGCAATCAGAACTTCAACACTAGATGCCACTAAGATTTACACACTGCAACTGTAAAGTTCATCTGGCCCCTTCACACTTTGTCATGGTTCTGAGGGATTGTAATGGTTCTTGGTACTTTCAGTTTCTTCTGAGAGGTTTCATGGGATTTCTCCTTTCCTCTGAGTATCCACCAGTCAAGATGGATTTTTTCTGATTCTCCCATTTCAATTCAATCCACACCTTGTAGGTTCTCTGACCTTAACCAGATCCCCTTAATGAGTCCAGTAATAGTCAGTCTCTGTGCTGCCCCCTGGTGGCGGTCTGAGGTAAGAAACCTGAGAAATGCACTTCTTCAAACTTGTAATAATGACTTATTAATTAATCACTTTGAACTTACATCATTGAAATGTTTGATTTTGAAAGTTTGGGTTCATGTTTTTTGAGATTCCTTTATTTTCCTTTCTTGAGTCTTTTTGTTGGACCTGAGAAAACTTCACGGTTTCTTCAGGCTGTTGAAGAACTCTTCCAGAACTTTCTCCACCTCCTCCTCGCTGTAATCTCTGACCACGAAGCGCTCGCCGTCATGAGCTCCTCGAATCATGGCTGACAGACCTGCAGAAAAGGAAAGAATTTTTGAAAAAAATAAAAATAAATGATACGCCCCAAGCAGACCAGGTTAATTAGTACTAAGGAGAAAAGAGGTGGTGTGACTGATGTCTGTCTGCTATCTAATGTTCTCTAGTGGCTGATTGAAGACGGAGAAGGTAAATATTCTAAGAATGATTTATTGGGGCGTAAATCTCTGAATGGTCTTGGACCTTCCTTTTTATCAGATTTTCCTTTAACCCTCAGGTCTTCTAGTCGTGGCCTTTTAATGAACTCGATTTAATTATTTGCTTTTTAAAAAAAGCAAACTCAAGACTTTTTGTTTTTAGTTGGGCTTTCAACTAAATCTATTTATTTACTTTTTTAAATAAATAGATTTAGTTTTAACTAAATGGGGAATGGCTATGGGGAAATTGTTTATACTGTGTTTTTTTTAAGATTTTTGTTAATGTATGAATAGTGCCATAAAGTTTGATATGTTTTGTTTTCTGGTACTATCAGATCACAGTGACAGAAGGGAGAATCGTCCTCACGGCGTCCTGACGACGGTCTGAACAGACAGAGGATTTTCTTCTCCATGGCGACGGCTCGGCCGAGCTCGTAGCCGACGCCCAGTGATGGCTGTGTCACCTCCGCCACGATCACTGAATAGAAACAGGTGAGAAGTCAGACATGCACACCTGCAGACAGCACTGAGGTTAAAATCACCCTCCAAAAATCAGTAACTGATCAGTCACCGTCAGACTGTTGCAGCCAATCAACGTCACGGTCATGGATGAATTTCTCTCCTGCTGCTGCAGCGGCCTCTCCTGTCCAATCACAGAATAGCGGGTCAGTGACATCACACACCTGACTCATCAGCTAAGGTCATCTTTTTTTTTATTCATGTCATTGTATTGTGATATTTTTTGGGAAAATAATCTGGATAGGTTCATCGCTCTGTGAACACCATGGATGCAAGGAATAAACTACAAGACCCAGAATGCCTCAGTGATCAAATCAAACTGATTATTGTAGAATCATCTGAGCTTCAGCTCAAATATTTATATCAGTATCAATATCAAACTGAAATACTTGAGTACAAATAAAAAGCCTTAATTTAAAACTTTACCGAAAGGGATACACCGATCAGCCATAACATAATAACCACTTTCCCATATTGTGTAGGTTAAACTTATACTGTCAAAAAAGCTCTGACTTGTCATGGCAGGGACTCCAGCAGAATTCTGAAGTTCTGCTGTGGTAACTGGTACCATGGCATAAACAACAGGTCCCTTAAGTCATGGATATTGTGAGGCGCAGCCTCCATGGATCGGTCTTGTTAGTCCAGCAGAACCCACAGATGTTGGACTGGTGTGGGGAATCTGGAGGCCATTTCAACACACTTGAGTTGGTTGTTGTGTTCTTCAAACTATTCCTGCAGTGTGACAGGGAGCATCATCCTCTGGAATAGGGAATATTGTTTCTTTGATGGGGGTACTTTGTCTGCAGCAATATTTATAAAGGTGCGACGTGTCAAAGTAACATCCACATAAATGGAAGGATCCAAGGTTTCCCAGCAGAACATTGAATAAAGCATCACAACTTTCCTTCTTCCCATAATGCATCGTTCCCCTGGTAAGTGATGCACACACATGCAGCCTTCCACAGTATGTAAAAACAAAACCTGGTCCATCAGACCACCTTCTTAAATTGCTCTGTGGTCCAGTTCTGATGCTAGGGATGGGGAAAAAAGTGACCATTGTAGGAGCTTTCAGCGATGGACAGGGGTCAGAGGTCACTTTGACCACTCTGCGACTATGCGGTCCCATAACCATCATGCTGTGATGCATCAAGCATGAACTTTTTCCATACTTTACGCTTCAGTAGACCTTCAGTGGGATCAGACAACCCAGTCTAACCAGCTCTCCACACGTCCATGATCTCAGGGCAACTAGGGCCCGTGGCAATTTCTGCAGTTGCCCTCAAGTGTTGACCTCTGCCAACCAGATATACCCAACAATACCTGCGGTTCTGGAGATGCTCTGACCCTTAAAAATATAACCCATCCACTGACTGATAACCATGATAGAGGGAATCAGTGTTATTTGCCTTTTGGTAGTTATGTTATAGCTGCCGTAATAAAATTGAGGTAAAAAAAAACAACCTCCAAGCTGAAAATTTACAATCAAAAGGATTTAATTAGTTTGCTAAAACACTAAAACAAAACAGCAAAACGAAACTTTTTAAAGTGTATTATTCTTTTATTGTTTTGCTTCCCGTTTTTCCAATGTCATTGCTCGGTAATATTTTTCAACATATATTGATTCCTTTCTTTGTTACTCATCATGAAGTCAACATGATTCCTAATTAAAGTTAAATTAAAAGATGTATCCCTATGTACTGAATAAGTTTACTTTTTGACTATACCGCAGTGAAGAAACAAACAATTCTTGTTTTCTGTCAAAATAAATTAAAATCTCTCAGTTTATTAATCGGTTTATCAATAAAAGAATCAGATATGGATGATAAACTGCTGTGAAGCCTGTTATCAGTTATATCAGTCCACACACACGTGTTTAACCTCTGACCTCTCTCGGTGATCCCGCTGTCGCTCACATGCTCGGTTAGGACGGTCCCGTAACTCCGTAGCTTATCAACAATCTTCCGGTAAATGTGTACGTCATCTCTGCCGCCGCAGATACTCCCGCAGAAATACAAGTTCATTCTGTTCAAGTTCTCTGCTTCTTTTGACTCTCCTTCCTGTAATCACACGTGATCACGTAGGCGCACCAGAGGCCCTACGTGATGACGTCAGACATTCTAAGCACTCTAAAGTTTATGAACTCTGATTGGTCTAAACTCGATGTGATAACCACAAAGGGGAGGGGCTACCTATCACACGTTGCGCAGGATCAATTTTTTAGACAAACCTTTAAAATAAAGCTCAGCTTAATTCGTCATGATACATTGGATGTTTTAAGAAGTAATTATTTACAAACTTCCTGAAGTACGTTTCAAAATAAAGGTGTCCAAGGCTCTTCAGCAACATTTTAACCAATCAACTACTAGATAATAACAACCTGTCTAATATTGTGCAGGCCCCCCTTTTGCATCCAAAACACGGCTGACCATCTAGTGACCTCCTCAGGTGTGATATTTGGCACCAAGATGTTAGATATAGATCAACATTAAAAAAAGGAGACACATTTCTGTTTTTGGGTTGATCTATAAAGCTACTTTTGAGGGGTACAGGTTTGAATTTCTCTTGTTTCGGTGGAGTTTCTTACGTAGATAAGACTGTAGTTTTGGAATATGCAAACCTGTTCAGTCACATATTAATACATACGTCGGTGATTTGGTTGATACTGTATAAACTGATTATATTAATGGTATTATGTGTGATGATTGAATGAAAAAATGATTTAGTGTTATTCATTAGCAAACAGTCGAGCCCATAAAATTTATTGAGGCCCTGTACAGAAACTATAAATACATCTGAGCATGATAACATCTAAATAAATCCCCAAAATTAAAAGAGGGACAGATTAAAACTGTACAAACATCGACATTGGAAATGAGAAAAGCTCTAACATGCCAGGGTAAAGTTTTTTGTGTGGGCGGGCCCCCATCAGGGCCCTTAATGGGTCCTCAGATTCCCCAGTGTGGCGTTCAGGGTCAGCACAGGAACATCTCTGACCACCCGCTGCATGGGAGCCATGTGGGGTCCGTCCAGAGTGCCTAACAGCTCTGAAAGAACAAAGACAAGGCGTCTCACTTTGACAGCAGCTTCAGGAGGTGATGTCAGCAGAACATTATCAGGACATTTTGACAGTGCCTGATACTCGGTGCCTTTCTCATAACTAAAGTTACCATTACTGAGTATTGATATCAGTGCGATTCAGAGTCAACATGCTTCGTGTGCGTCTATAGAAGTAGAATCAATCAAGACGGATAGAATTATTGATAGACAATCTAGAAAATAATAGTCATAAAATAAATAAAAATCATTGATAGCAAGACCCAGTAGTCGTATATAGTCAAACCTGTAATAGAACTATTAGTAGTGGTAGTAAGTCCAGGTTACTGTAGAGGGTCTCCACAGAAAAACTTCCTTTCAGGGAATTGATCAAACAGAACCGAGGAGAAATGTAATATCAGGTTAAATCGGTGAATCAGCATCATCTGTCTGCGTATCTGCGGCCCGAGAATCTTAGCTCAAGCACCTCTGCAACCTCGTTCAAAAACTGCAGGTGTTAAATTGAAAACACCGTCAGCATCCAGAAAAGCTGATGAACATGTATTTATATTTAATTATATGGAATAAGTTCAAAAATCTCCAGAAATACTGCTACTGTATGTTGTGCTCGATTAATTTCGAGAGAAATGTGTCAAGTAGAGTTAATAATAAACACATGACTGATGCCACGAGTCTCTGACCTTGTAAAATCTTGTGGTAGGCGAAGTGAAGGTAGAGCGGGAAGAGCATGTGGAGGAAAGCCAGAGTCCCACAGAGGAGCAGGCGAGGTGTCTGACCGACCGTACGGGACAGCAGAGCGGTGACCTGCCGAAAACACGCACACACACACATAAAACCAGGTGAGGTCAAAGTTGAGGAGCAACAGGGGCCGATGGGAAATTAAGTCCTCACCATCCGCAGAGTGGAGAGTCCTCCGAGCAGCAGCCACAGGATGTAGAATAAGGAGTGGAAGTGGATGTTGTAGCTGATGAGGAGGATGACGCAGTGACCAAACAGACCGTAACCCTGACAACATGAAACATGAAGGGATGCGAGTCAGTGATTATTCAGTATCAAGAGTAAATGTCATCTGACTGAGAGAAAGTCAGTCTATCACTTTGCCATGGGAAATTTAGCAAATCATAATAACGCATCACTAATGTGGATCTTTAACGACTAAGTTTTCTTTGATTTTCGATGAGTAATCATGTAAATGTAATAAATATTGGCGTTACAGTTAACACAAATAGCTTCTTTCACCACTCTCTGGCGAGAATGTGATTATTGTTAACATTCAAATGAGGGTCCCTGGTCCCTCAGTTGCAGATGGACTACCAAGTCCTGTCCTGATGACCGGAATCTTTCATGTTGGTGTCCCCTAAATGCAGATTGGAGACTCCTACCTGAATTGAGCTGCAATAAGCCACATTGCTCAGTTTGGGTGTTCTGTCTTTAGGATTAGCCAATTTATATGTGAGGGTGTTTAAGTGAACTGAGATGTGGTGTTTGGTGTAGGGTTCTACTCCCAGTTTTTACTCCAGTGAATGGTGAGAGTCAAACAGAAGCTGCTGGTCATTGTGTGTTTACGGTAAACTTAATGATGAGTCTACCATCCACCTCGTCATGTACTTGAAAGTCCAAGAAGGGCAGCTTATGCTCTCTGGTATCCTCCCTTGATCTTACTGTCCACTGAATTGTTTCAATTAGTAAAAGCCTCGCTGTCACAGGTCTTAATTTTGACCCAGGTGTCATCAGGGTGTCTGAACCAGTGGCGAGGTATTTTCACCATTCTCCATGTAGAGACTGGCTACAATGGGAGAAACTGGAGAACCCAGTGTAAGACCTGATCACCTCAATGGAAACAGACGGTGTTGAGGTTCTAGGGCTCTGGTGTTCCTTTGCCATTGTTTTGGTCTTGGATTTGTCTGCATTTGGTTCTGTTCACACCAGACCACAAAGTAATCCACCAGATTCCAGTAATCTCACCAGAAGACTACTGCAAATTAGAGTTCTAATTGAAGTCGGCGGTGTACAGGGTGAAGAGGTGGAGGCACAGTACATTCCCCTATGGTGCGCCTCGTCACTGTGTCAGATAATGTATTCTCTCAGTCTCTATTTACAGTGCATAACCCAAAGCATCATGGGAGATGGCGTTCCAGCATTACTAAATTAATGAAGTTTTATACTTTTTTATACAGTGTGCGTAGTATATGTGCACTGTGGTACACTGTAGTATTGTGGGTGTGTATATGTATTGTGGTACACCGTGTGTGCACCGCAGTGCTGACCCACCAGCAGGGACATCGTCTGCAGCATGGTGATCTGAGCGTTGACGAGGTACGCGATGAAGTAGATGAAGGAGGAAATACCCAACCAGTAACCAAAACAAGTTCCTATGGCGGTTCCCATCAAAGTCCCCTCCCTCTGGAAACACAAACACACATACGAGTGAGGACAAAATGTAAGTTGTGTGTGTCAGTGCGTACGTGTGGGTGGGTGTGTGTTCTCACAATGGTGGTGTCTGACGTCTTCATGCCTTGCAGCAGGATCGCCACCAGTGTAAAGACCAGCATCAGAGGACCGTAAAGCTCGCCTGCAATTTTCTGCACACAAGTAGTACCGACTGTCAGAGGACTCAACCTGAACCTGGCACAGATTCCAAATCTGACACTTATTTTAGAAGTCCTGCCTTGTAGGAAGGTAAAAAAACAAACAAACAGGAAACATCTTGTACACAATTAGTTTGATCCAGGATCAGTCTTAACCAGGATCAGCCTGATATGGGATCACAGTGAACCAAAACTACTCTCGTCTAGTATCAGTGTGAACCAGAATGAGTCTGGTCCAGGATCAGTCTGGACCAGAATCAGTGTGAATCAGAATCTGGATCAACATCTTAGTGTCTCCCGGTGTAGTGTGTACCTGGGGGAAGTTGATCATGCGGACAGGTATCATGGACTCAATCAACCTGAGAAGAAAAATCAGCGGTCAGTTAGCATCTGTCAGAGCAGGGAACAGCTGACAGGAAACAGGAAGTGTGTTTCTCTACCTGCTGCGGACCTGAACTGGCTCCACATCAAAATACGGCCTCAGGATGTCGATGTTGGCGTACAGATTGAAAGCTTTGGATGCCTGACGTTTCCCTGCCTGCCATACCTGAACACATCACAGAGGCAAGGTTGAATTCACCTGAACTCATCACACTAGTCCGGCTAACCAGTTGGACTCACCTCGTCTGCCACCTGTCGTCCCAGCTGACCCTTCAAGCCCTTCATTCCCAGGAAGTCTGCGTCTTCTCCTGGGTCATCGTCGGTGGCGGCTGCTTCTTCCGCCACCTCCTCTTCCTCCTTCATCCTCTGGTGCATTTCCCCCATGTCCTCAAAGCTGGAGCCCGACGTGTCGTCCATGTTCTCCATGTCCACAACGGCCGAGCCGCTACTCTGAATTCACAGGGAAAAATATGTCCAATAATCAATCCTAAGATTCAACAGGGATGGAATTCTCTTTCTACCGCTGGCTTTGACATCACTGAGTTGTGATGAGTGGGGTTGCATGATAAAACCGGTATCTATCGATAAACGTACCAATGAATATGAGTTGCCTTATGTCTCAAGAAAACACACAAAAAACAATGTTAATATTCTGAACATTCGTATATTTCCCAGAAGACACACTTCTGTGATTCTTGTTTGTCCTGCATGTCATAAATCCATCCATCAATGTCGAGACAAAGGATTTTACCTCATCGTCCAGACCAACTCTCAAGGAAAGAATAGGCAATTTATTTTTTACTACCAGGATAAATACACCGCCCTTAATGCTGAATGGCTGCTAATTACAACAAAAACACTTTTCTAACAGGACAGAGGTTTTACTGTATGCTCTCATGCGCATCGCACAAACCACAACTCCCATTATCCTCAAATGTCAGGAGGTACAAAAAAAAACATAAGACCACCCTCTTAAAAGTCCACAAAGAGTGAGTCTGATCACAACCAGCGTATGTTGGATTAAAATGCTGCAGAGTCGCTGTACCTCGGAAATTAGATCAGACATATGTTTGAATCAAGATCATGATATCCTTATGGTTAATTGCCCAGCCCTAGTGGGTAACAATGTTTTGTTTCAAAGAAGTTCTCTAAAGCTGGGCACACACTGTACAACTTTAGAAATGTCTTCGTTTTTATTCCAGCTCCTACTACATAAATAAATTGTCTGCAATGTAAAGCCCAAGCTAACGAAATGCGTGGTTGTACTGTGCAGTCCGATCGTCAAGCAATGACTAAAATACTCCCACTATACGAATAAAACAAAAAATAAAATGGCCGGTCAATCCCTGCAGCCCTTTCTGACTACTGACAATTGTCAATGAAGACTCACTTGAAATCCCCATGCAGAGACATGGAAGAGCTGCCTTGATCATTTGTACCATTCAGTACATATGGACTCGAAGGTGACAAAGTCTAAGTAGACAGTATGGGTGGTCCATTTTGCAGATTGAATTGGAGGTAAACTAGCTATTATCCTCATGTCCTGTTGTGCCGCCATGGCAACTCAGACGCTCTGCCACTCCACACATGCGCAGTAAATAAAATACTTGGAATCGTCTCCTGGCTCTGCTTCAACTGTGCGAAAGACTGACGACGGCTGACCAAAATTTCTGATATGACAGAAAGTCACCCAAACGTCCATCTGCTAGCTCCTGATTGGTCGTTGCGTCCACCTTTTCACTGCACGGCAAATTGAACCTAATAAACCAGGAATTCAAACTGATTTTAATATGAATCACACGGCTCAAAAATAGGCTCAAATCGAACAGCGCATGTTCATTTTAAGACCAGTACAATTTTTGAAAACATGACGGTTTGCAGAAGTTGAAAGTCACGTTCCACAGAATAAGTTAACAGAAAAATGGTTTGCATCATCAACTACGAGTAAAGGTGCAACTGAACTAAAGGTAGAAAACATTGTGTCAGTGATGAGAAACTTTTGTGGGCTCGCCAAGAACACAGAACCTCAAACAAAATTGAATGTTTCTAATCAGAGATCTTTGGCCTTACAACATAATTGACTGTTACAATTTGGACATCTAATCAAAGCACTGGAACAGAAATACATATCACCAAAGAAGATATAGTTCTTTGATTTAATAATACAACATCCGTTTCATGAGGCCAAGACATCCAAATCAATTCAGGAAAGTTTATTTACACCCAAGGGACAATTTTAAAGCCCGCAGAGTAGTCATAAAAAAAAAAGAAATAAACACTTAGATTATAAATTAAATGTATTATTATTATTATTATTAGATCTCAAGCACAGAGAAAAGAAAAAAAACGCAGGACAAACTATACATATCAAGTAAGAAACATCACCAGAGGAAGTAGAAAAACAATTATAATAGTAATTATAATAATAATAGTAAATAATATTAAAGTTTGGTGTTTTCCAATAACCATTAGAAGCAAAAGATTTAAGTTTAAGTTATTATTCAGATAACTACAGTTGTTCCAGTTTGTAAGCTAGTTGTATGTTAGGTTAGGTTAGTTAGCCTGGTTATTATCAGTTTGGTGGCTTATTCTAGGAAAGCTAACGTTATTCAACACAACTGAGAGGTTAGTCAACTATACAAGCAGGTTAGATAGCATCGTAGGAGTTTGATTAGCATGTTAGCTCACCTGGATCAGGTTATCATCGAAGCTTCCCCATGGTTCCGTGTTCGTGTTTCTGTTCCCGGATCCCGCAGACATTTTCCAAGCAGCAGGAACACAGTTGATATTAAACCGTGTTTGTCCGGGGTAGGTGACGTGTGTGACTTTGTTTCTCCGCAACTCTCACAGAGCTTGATCTTCACAGAATCTATTGAAAATCTGATGTTTTGATCTGAAAAATCAACATTACAACAACAGACCCTCCGCCCATTGCGCAGGACGCAGTAAACGTAGTGACGTAATAAACACTAGGGCCGAAAAACATCGCGAGATTCTCATGGGTGCTACATGGTCACAGCATCTCAAGAAGAAGAAATCATTTTGTTGGTCACATTCAGCCTCAGTACAAAATAGTGAAATTATTTCTCTGCACTTGACCCGTCCTTGAGGGAGCAGTGGGCGGCGATCGGGGAGAAGGTAAGAGAGAGTTTTCCAGCGTACAAACTTTCATTTTTCAGTGTCTGGAATCCCCCACACAGACGATTTATGCTATATTTGTTAAGCTTATTATTAAGAAAAGAAAGAAAAAGAAAATACCCACATATCACTCCACTGTTAGTTTGAAATATTTGGCTAGCAATCTTTTTTTCAAGAAATGTATTATTGCTAATGTATGTAAAAGAAATTAAAAATACATCAAACATTCCTTTTTTCACTGTTATAAAATGTCTAATAGTATTAATTATGCTAACGTTATTGGTGATGACTCTCTATCAATGCCTTAAAAATAACCTATTAAGCAAGTGCAAATGCTGTTGTCAAAATCCTTATATGTGCGGTTGTTAAAATCCTAATCATATTAGATAAAACATTTGAGACTAAATAGATGCATAAAAATGCTCCAGAAAAAAAACAAATAGGAAATTATACTGAATTATAGTCAGAGTACTGATTCGGATACACAGATAAATTAAAGAAAAATAAAATGAGAAAAATAAATAGTAAGGAAAGAAGTTAAGGAAAAACAGGCAAAATAAAATTTAAAAAAGATACAGCACTTTCAACCTATGAACAAATAAACTGTCTACAGTTACAGTCGGTCACCAGCAGGGTGCAACCTCGTTCCCTCACTGACGGTACCTCGACGTTCTCGCGAGATTTATCCCACCATTCAATATGTTTTTCCTTTAAGTGATCGTGACTCTTGTTACCAGCTGGCGGGTAAAGCTTGTATATACTAGGCCTTTTCGCTTCGACGTAACACTTAACAAACATGGACTTATTAATGACATCGAAGCTGAGCGTCAACAGCAAAGGCTTGCGGTGAGTTCAGTTGTCTGCGACTCAGATAAAGTATTTTTCCATCCAACATGTCCGCTTGCTGGCCGCTGACCCCCTCAAGTCGACTAACTGATGGCTCGCAAAGCATGTGTCTTCTCAGTTTTATCTTAAATAGGCTAGGTAATCTTAAATTACTGTCGATTTAATAGCATAAATATAACAATTATTTCCTGGATTTTTTTTTTTATCTGTCTTGATCTGTCCTAGTCCGAATTCACTCTGCAAAACTCAGCATTTTAGTTCTCCTCACGCATAGTACGGTTCAGTTGATGTAAGATCAATATCTAATTATTTTAAACAGAAGTAGTACCAATCCTGTAAATCGGCTTAGAGATAAATATCAACAGTTCTACCAGTTCTTCAGCTTTGAAAAGGTTGTTATGCCACACAGTCAGCTGTTGACGCTGACTGAGCTGTTAAAAGTCTTATGTTATGTAATGGAGTCTGGTGACATGAACGTGTCACGTTTACTCTGGTTAATATGAAAGCCGGCCATCAGCTGGCTTTTGACAAGTGTCAGTAAATCACTGACAGTTGGCGTGTGTCGGGTTTATATCAGTTTATGAGCGGTTATGATCAGTTTATTGGGCCCTCCTCCCTCCCGGTGAGTGTGTACGTGCGGGCAGGCAGACCAACATGGCGGACAGCCTCAGATTAGTTTCCTCATTCCTCTGAGCTCTGTAGACCACAGCACAACAAAAGCCGGGTTAGTTCAGCAGCATCAGCTTGACTAGGAGCCGAAAACGTGTCCGGATCTCTTTGTCGTCACCAAGACCAGGTAACGGGCAGATTACCGACCCTGTTGGTCACTGTACCGTCAGCTTTCAGTTACCATTATAGTCGTAGTCAAAATAAGATTATAAGAAATGAATATGTATTATGGTAGGTAATGCTTACATTCTCACTGTGGTGAAAAATACTGCACTCAGGTCCGAACTATGCCAAATACAACAAACATACTCTCCATGTTTTGGGAGTACCGTTTGGCATTATTGCATTCTTTTGAGGTTCTGCATAGTTTTTAACATTATCTAGTTTTTGAGTAATTTTTTTAAAGACTTTTTCCCATGTTGTGAATCACTGGGTTGGTGTGAATTATTGTATTTTTTTAAAAATATTGCACAGTTTAGAAGTTTTGCTTATTTTTTTTGAAGAATATCTCGAGATTTTCAAAATACTTTTGTTTTGAAATATTTCCCCATTTTTTAATATATTGCCAGTGTTATTAATCTAGTCTTTGAGTTGCTTTATTGTTTAGAATTATTTCTCCTTGTTTTTAAGTATTGCCTAGTTTTGACATGTTGTCTTGTTCAGAGGTATTTTTCTGGGATTTAGTGTCCTATTTTTGGAGTCTCTCTATATTTGATTGGGGTGTTCTGTGGAATTTAACGACCTGGGGATTATTAAAGCCTCCCTTTCCCTATCTATCTCCCTCTATATGCATATAGAGGGATATATATATATTTATATATATATATATATAGTGTGTGTGTGTGTGTATAAATACAAATATATTTATGTATCAAGTTGTATTTTCTTGTCCCGTTGTGTTTCCTAGTTTTTGAAGTTTCTCTTCACTTACAGAATTTCTTTGTTTTATAAGTAGTTTGCTTTGTTTAAAAGTATAACTCCATGTTTTTTGAGTATTTCTTTGTTCGAGGTCAATAGATTTTATTTGTCCAGAGGGTGCAATTTGAAGTCAGATAGAATATAGTTTTGTGGAGTATTTGTGTTATTGCAGTAGTCCACCATGTTCAGGAGTATTCTCGGTGGTGTTTCAGATATGCGTGTGGCAGTGAGAACAGCCGTCCAGTTGAAAGAAGGTTGCGTGATGTTACTGGTCAAATCCCAGTGGAACCTGGTGATCAAACATAATCTCATTTATTACTACACCTCATGTAATGTTCTCTATAAAACTGTATTATATTTATCGCCAAAGTAAAGTTATTTTTTTGTACTCAACATTGAATTTGCTAGTTTAAATATAATGAATACACTTCATATGTAATGCAAATATCACTAAAATGTTTTCGTTAAGAACTTGATGATAGACTATTAATGATGTTGCTGAGTCAGTTAAAAAGATGTTTCCTCAAGAATTGTAGTAATTACTTTATCGTTTTAATGAAAGTGGAAAAATTCACAAAACATTTATTTTCTTAAATAAACGGAGTATGTGTTGGTTGAGTATAATAAGACAATCGAAGTATTCACCTGTATTCATAATGATTGTTTTTACTATTAACACATTAAAATAATGAGTTGATCACTCAGGAGAAGTAATCTGTAATGATGCTATTCCATGTAATCAAGTTTATTTGGTTCAGTCAATTTAAAAAAAAAAAAACATTGAAGATTTAATAACAAATGTTTTAACTTATTCACGGACTCTCAGGGACTTACTGGTGTCTGTCATATTCTCTGCCCAAATCATGAACGGATGAGCCGTCCTTAAAAACAATACTGTGTCGGGTTCAGTCCCGTGCTTCTGCCCTGTCCAGCCAATGGTGGTCCCTCAAAATGGTTGAAAAAAAAAAAAGGTTGCACACAAAGTTGCATGGAGCCATAGACTCATTAAACAAAAATATGGATATATCAACTGATAAACCCTTCCAAAATATAATTAAAATATTTAATGTTTTAAACTTTCACTTCTGAATGTTTTAATTTATTTGCATCCGATATATGAAAAAGATAAAATCAACCCAAATATTGTATATTTACAAATATATCATCATTACTGGGATATTTTGGTGATAATCATAATTGACTAATATTTTATACTTCTCAAGTTTACCAAGCTGGGTCTACGTATTTCCCGTCTTTGACCGTAAGGTTTCACGGTCCTTTGCATTTTCTGATGCTAAATAATAGGTATAATCCTCCATTTTCCAAATGTCACTTCTAAACATAAAACAACACAAAATAGTTATCCGGTAACATTAAATTTAGGATCTTTTTCCTCGTCGATCTTATGAGGTGAAGCGTTTCTTCATCGTCTTTCTGCAACCTGAACACGTGAAAATCCCTTTGTAGAGCCGGTGTCCAGTATGTCCCTTATAGGTTACTGTACAAATGAAGAGGATCCACTCCCTCTGGAGATATCAGAGGCTCAGTCTAAGCTAAAAAATATTTCCAAATGATTATATGGCAACATAAATGTACGTATAAATGTTTCACTTATTCAAATGGATTCCCCTAAATTTTACACACTGCACCTTAACAGCCATTGAGATGGGATCACAGACAGTAGATATCACACTCCTAGTTTATAGTGAACAATTAACTCTTCAACCTGAAAGTCATCAGTAGAGATTTTGCATTGATGATTGGACATATAATTATGTAAGAGTTTAGCTGCTTTCAGATATACTTGTTTTCAGGATTCTGGATCACTTCTGTTTTGGTGTTGTTCCTCGAACACATTAAAAAGCCCTTTTGGCCACTCAGTTGAGAAAATAATCAATACATAGATGTGTCAGTTGGGTAAATAAACTCTACAAGAAGCTATTTCCTACAATCACATATTTAATTGATAATACATTATTTTCATGTGATGGCTTACTGTCAGGTTCAGTCGCTGCTAAATTTGACTAAAAAAAAAAGACCATTGACTAGATGTTAATGAGTGGATCAGGCTTTGGCTGTAGAAACCGGTAGAGTTTAGTCAGACTGGTTGGATCGCTTCTTATCTGAGGCCCTCCAACCATCAGCTGACTGCTTCCGGCTGATACTGTTAAAGAAGCGCCCCACCTCGAGGCCACGAGTACTTCAGAACAGTTCTGCTTGGGAGCAGCTGCGATGACAACTGTCTAGGATTTTGTCCGGTTTGAAAGTCCTCCATGATATCCATAAAGTAATCAGTGTTTTGGAGTACTGGTACCTGTCTGTTAAGCAATGGTCTGGGTTTTTGGAGTTCTACAGTAGTCTTAGTGAGGACCTATGTCTGAAAATAGTTTAGTGGTTTGACTAGTTTAATCACACTGACCGACCATCCCGCTGAGCAATCACAGACCATAATGCAGCCGTGTTGACAAACAACCTGAATGTTAGCTCATCTGTGGTCAGCTGAGGTCTGGACCTGAATACAGAGGACTGAATGAAGCTGATCTGTGGTCAGCCAAGGTCTTGATTTGTGAACAGAGGACTGAATGAAGCTGATCCGCGGTCGGCCGAGTCAGAATCGCAACAATAGAACCAAATGGATGCTGCAGTAACGTTCCAGTACTCCATGTTTTTGAAGCACTCTGTTTGACACCCCTTAGAGAGGATGCCACATTAGTTTGATGTTAATGGTTTTCTCTGACTTCACTGGAGCAAATGTCATCTAATGATTACCAGTATGAAACAGTTGTTTGTGTTTATACTTATATTTCACTGTAGGAACTGATCAGAGTAGATCAGTGTGGAGTCGTGCTGTCCGTAGGACTGATGATGAAAGTCATGTGAAAGCAGAAGTGAAGAAAAAGAAAACGTGACAGAGAATTCTTTGAAACAGGAACTCTGAAATCTTATTTCTAGTTCAGCAAGAACTTGTGAGAGGATCAAAACCCATCATTTTTAAGCTAGCTTACAATGCATAGGGCATCCAAGGATGAGCTGGAGAGTGTTGCAAGCGGGGGGGGGACGTCTGGAATACCCTTCTTAGCCTAATGCCACTGTGATTTGACCCTGAATAACAGGAAGAAAATTAAATGATGATAAAGACAGTGGGAGAACAGCATTGCGCCAGTGTGCTGCTTTTAAATAGCGAATTGGGTTTAGCAAGAAAAATTGGTGTAACATTCATTGGAGCGGGGCCAGAACATCACAACAGTATCATTTTACTTTACTGGCATAAGTAAAAGCACAGTTCGCCCCCTTCAACAACCTTGACTAAAATAAACACAATTCTTTTGTTTGTCTAGTTGAGTCTTTGCATTAAGTTTGTTTCTAATCGTAACACGTGAAATAGTGAGGACAGTTGAGTTCGGTGTAAATACATTGTTATGCCTTTTGTGATTATACAGAATGACAGAGCAGGATTAAGGCGCACCAGTCCCGCCTTCAACCAGAGGTTTAAAAGGTGTTTCATTAAAGCTTAGAGGACGAGCTGCCTCAGTCCACACTCCTTTTGCCCTGACACCACATCTTGTCTCTTTCCTGCTCAGAATGCCGACAGCAGAGGAGGCGGCGACTGCCGGCCTGAAGCAGTGCCAACAGGCCCAGGATCAGCTGGAGGATGCCATCAACGGCGTGATGAAGGCTGAGCAGCAGCTGAAGGAGAACACCAGAGAGGTCAGGACCATCATCCTCATCTTCCTTAGATTCTATAAATAGCCTGATAATAAGTGAATTTTAATAATCCAGCCTGAAAATTATTTGTAGTTTGAGACAGAATGTGCCTGATCATAAATGTTGAGGAAAAGACAATCCTAGAAATTTGTATCAAGTTGGATGTTAAGACCAGGTTCCTCAAGGTGATGCTGGAGGTCAAAATAATGACAGTAGTCCAGAACATTTATATAAGATAATGACCCAGAAAATTGCAGGTTATCCAGGTTTTTATGTCCTTATGACAAGCCTGATATCAGAAATGGGTTACATTCCTCTGTACAGAAAGTCAGGGCAGGGTTAATGAAGGTTTATGAACTTCTGTCCGACAAAGGAAACAACTGTAAATGTGGTACGTGATGTTTTTATTCTTTATCTAATGAAAAGAGACACTTTGAAATCATACAGTGAAATTGATCACCTATCTTGCATCAACATTCCGCTGATAAGAGCCAGCTGGAGTCAGCGTGCTGCACAAACACGTTAGCCTTCACCTGAATTCAACTGGAGGTCACACCATTCACTCGAAGTCCAAACTGAGTTCAAACACTTTATCAGCCTTCATCGACCATCGACCTTGATTCCAATAATCGCTCCTTAGAATGCCGGAGATGATGGCTGTAAACACATCCTACCTTTATGAAACTGCTGTGGTTTGATTGGTCTGGTCAGAAATATACAGATTTCTGATCCACCTGTCAGCAACTCTAAAACTGAGAGGACTTGTGACCAATCAGGGATCAGTCTGACCTCACAACCGCTGCAAGGGTGTGTGTTTTTGCAAGAGTCGGCATGTAAGATACTAGAGAGAGGGATCAGGGTGTGGTAGAGTCTGTGTATAAAACGGTGAAGAGAGAGAGAGCGGTCATTCTACTGCGTTCCACTGATCGCCATCTCTCTTGGCATCAGGTAAAGCTGTCTGTGTTTCAGTATAAATGTCATGTTGTCTCTGATATGACTGTCTTCTAATTGGTCATTACTTCATCATGCGACCTCAGCTGCAACGAACAATTACTCTATTGTTTTCTCAAGCTTGTCTCGTCTTGTCTGTGTCTCTCAGGTGCGTGCGGAGCTGCAGAGCTGTATCAGTCGCCAGCAGGAGGCGCTACGCTGCAGAGAGGTTTGTCTCCTGGGTCAGATCGAACTGCTGGAACAACTCAAGACTGAGACCCTGCAGCAGCAGCTGCATCAGCTTCACCGGGTACCTTCTTTCTCCTCACTTGTTATACCGGGCACTAGCTGTTGGCAGGTTTGTCTGGCTGTTGACCGTCTGCGTGTCCGTCTGCGTTTCAGCTCCGAGGTCAGTTTGATGTGATCATGTATCAGCTCCAGAACTCCAACAGCAGCAACGACCTGAACAACCAACTGACCAGCTGCTTGGAGAAGTAAGTGCTTGTACACAGATACGCAGAAACTAAATCTCCTCACGGGTGAATCATTGCGATGGTTGCTTTGTGTTTCTCTGCAGCTCAAACTCCATGTTGACTCTCAAACTTCACTTAATCGCTTAATGACTGTTTCTAATTCTGTGTGTCAAAGATGTATGCTGGCATCAGCACACTTAATTCAACATCATGAACGATCCCGCTGTTTGAAATCACGTGACTCAGCACAACTCCGTAATAACTGTTTATATTTAACTTTTATTTTGCAAGGGAAGACGTGTACTTGAGAAGAGAATTGTTTTCTTTCTTTTTTTTTCTCCGAGCGTGGTGCCAAAGGCAGGTAGCAGCATTAATAAGCAGGGTTTCAGTCATACGAATAACAACTTACACAGAGTAAATTATAATTACAATCCTCACCATCAGGGAGATTTTAAATGCATCCTCTGAGATAATTTCTCTGAGATTCAGATATTTTGCAGCTTATCCCAGGCGGAGACAGAAGCGTACCTGAATGACCTAATTCTGAATTCAGTACAGACTTGGTAGAAGGAATAAGACTTAAACTTATACAAAGGAGGTAGTTCAGCAGATCTGATGAAAAAAGACCAAGAATAGTTTTATTTTGAAGGGGCCATCTACATGAACAGTTTTCAGATAAAATCCTAAATTGAAGATTGGCCTTTTCTTAACAACGACAGCAACGTTTTTTTGCCCTTGAATACAAAACTTTTGGAAACAGGTTTTCTTTTGAAAACGCCGCCGTTTCCCTCTCTGTGTAAACTGGCAAAGTACAGTCCTTGTGAAAATCCGGATGTCACAGACCAACTTAATTATGTCCACACGCCAACAGAACAACGACAGAAACCATGCCGGGCTGTCTCGTTCCATTTGTGCTGGAGACTGATGAGTTTATTGAAGCTCTCCTAACCCTTACTGTGATAAATAGAGATAACTTACACTTCCTGTTCGATCTGCTTCTGTGGTGTTGATCAAAAAAATTTACTCCACCAGCTACATACTGCAGTACAGTTTTGAGTCATCTTTGGGGATCCATGTGTCGGAGTAATGATGTCACAAAATTGTGTATTACAGTCGCAAATGACAAATTTAGTCAAAAGATCAAATTCAGACAATTCACATGAAGTAAATTTGGACTAAATTAGACCAACGGTTCTGAAGGGATGTCCCGAGAACTTTTGGATATAAAGCTCCTCCTAAAGACTGCAACTAGGTCTTTGACTTAATCAATCCAGTTCTTCCTCACACTAAGGTCTATGCGGGTATCAATTTGAAAAGGATGAATGGAATAGTTTTTGAGTGATCATATAAGGGTCTGGGATGGAAGTGGCAATCATGAGTCCTTAACATCGCTGCCTTTTTTTTAGTGAGAAAGATTATGAAGGTAACTGCTGGCTGTTTGTTTTCTTTACCTCTTTGTCCAGGTTGTCCTCTATCAGTCTGACTCCAGAAGAAACTCCAGAGATGAGTTTCCATGCCGACACGCGCTCTCTGAGAAGCGCCATCACGTCCTTTGGTCGAGTCGCATCACAGGTAACGCACCCATTAAAGAACTCGCACGCACACAGGAGCAGATGCCGTGTCTGTGATGTCTGTAATAAGAGTTTTTTTTTCTATTTTGTGTTTGCAGGGTATGTCCTCTCAGAGCCCTGCCCTCCAGAAAGCTCAGGAAATGAGTTGTCCAATCAGTGTCAAAAGACAGGTAGATCAGCTCACCTGTATAGGTAAACTTATAAACTTCTGATCAATCAATAAGTCTGGTTAACCAGAAGGTGTCATTTGTGTTTCCGCAGAAGATGGACGCCGTTGCTCTGGATGAATGGCTGCTGGGAACACCTCAAACAAGTAGTACTCCTATTGGTTACCAATCCAGCAAGAACCCACAGGATTGGCTGATGGCACTCAAGGAGAGCAAGGTGAGTGGATCACGGCGACAAACTTGACAATGAGTTGTTTTCTCATCATCTTGAATAACTGCGTTTGTCTCTGTGGCAGACTCCCAGTCCCATCCAGCCCTCGATGGACTTCCTCCAGGCTTGGGGTCAGCTCAAGGACCTGAAGGCATGGCTCCTCCACGACAACGCCCCTATCGGCAGGGAGAGGGCCGAGAGCAGCTGCAGCTCCCTCTTTTCTATCGAGAAAATAGACGAATCAGACCTCGCCGTCTCTGAGGAGGAGGAGGAGGAGGAGGAGCTTAGCGACTGGCTCATCACCCCAACCACTCTTGCCATGGAGACCATGTCAGATGCTGAACGGTGGAGGCAGGTGTTTAAGCCGTTTGAAGACAGCTGGTCATCCAACGACTGGCTGCTGAAGTCGAGCCATGTCGCGGACTGCTCCTCCTGCTGCCAGACCACTAAGGCCGTGGAGATTGAGAACCTAGGCCAGCTTAAGTGCCTGAAGACCCCGCCCATCTCACCGACCAACCCTGCCACCCCGCCGTCAGCACTGGAGGCGTGGTTGCAGCACGTGGTGCCACTGGAGCAGAACTGCAAAGCCAACGAGGTGTGCTCCACCTACTCTGACTGCGTGTGTGACAACAACTGTGGGAGAGAAGCTCTGAATCTCTGGCTGGTCCGACAGGATGGGCGAGACAAGAACGGAGTCCCAGTCCAGAATTCCCCACCTACCTCAAAGAATACATCGCCCACTGCCAAGAATGCCCCACTCAACCTGCACCACATGGAGCAGGAACGGAAGGTGACCGATCTTAGATTGCCTCTATATGTTGATGTAATGGTCCAACAGAGTCATGGGACCTACAGATGATCTGCTACGTAGTTCATAAAGTCATACAATTGTTTCTTTGCTCAGGTTCAGGCCATCCTGGAGGCCTGGCTCCACCCAAGCTCTTCCTCTTCCTGTAAGACTCCGCTCCTCACCTCTTCCCTCGCTGGGTGGGTGGCTCCTGAGAAGGCCATCAAGGAGGTCCACAGATCCTGCACATCCTCCGTCTCCATATTCCAACAGACTCTGGATCCCGATCTCTGGGTTCTTCCTGGAGGAAAGTGTCCTCCTGCTCTGGTAACAGGAGATCAACCCCGCCCATCAGCTGAGGAGGAAAAATGGCTGCTGAAGAAGAGGAATCAGGCTCAGGTAACAGAAGCAAACTAGTGTAGACCAGTACAGATCAGCAGAGACCAGTATAAACCTAGTAAGATGTTTTGTTTATCAAAGATTCCTTATGTTTTGACACAAAGTCAGTTCCTAGTTTCTCTTCCTGATCTCTGATTGTTTTCTTCCTGATCGCTGACTGTTTACTTCCTGGTTTCAATATGCAGGAGCGTTTGGCACTGCCGACCGTCTGTGACCTGTTCTCTTGCATGAAGGTGGGCGGAGACAAGGAAAAGTGGCTGCACAAGTCTCCTGAGCAGGTGAGTCTTGTGGACACAAGAACTGACAGTTTGTTCTATCAAGAACAAACTGTGGTTATTAGACTAGCTGACACTGAGAGACAATAAGAAGCTCATTGAGTCACTGGAGGAAGCGAGGCGGTCATGCTGAAGGAACAGTGTTGAGATTGTTTAAAAGTGATGATAAACGAGGTTACCAATGATTATCTTCCCTTCCAGATGTGACAACGATGATGATGATGGAGTTGTCTTCTTCTGTCCTCTGGGAGTCACTTTATTGCTGATCAGCGCACACGATCATAACAATCTATCGCTGCCGCCGCCGCCGCCACCACCTTCTTCCTATGACGCCACCGGGCTGAGTTGCCGTCCTCCGATCAGAATGGAATAGTGGGTTCTTTGAACAGTGAGGTTGCTTCAAGCTCAATTTGAACTTTTGCATTGATTATTTTGACAGTTCTGTTAATTATTTGGTCAATTGATTTTAGATCATTCAGATTTATTTAAATTTTTTCTGAATTATGTCAAACTTTTTAAGGGTCTGCGACTTCTGGACTGACTGTCATGTGACTTGTTCAAAAGGAAATAACTCACATCTCATCATGTTATTGGAAAACAGATAAATCAATAGTGAACATCTGCAAAAATACCTAATTGCGGTAAAATCGTTCCCAAAATGCAATTCATCTGCTGATTTTGACTCGAGGAGATGGGCAGAGTATCAGGTAACATGGTAGATGAATGGGGAGGGACAAAATGTGGTGGGCAGAGTTAATGATAGTTATAAACCAGCCTTTATTGTAATGGAGCTTATTGTAACAAATCTATTTTTAATATTCATTTTTCTTCATTTATATGTTGGAATACTCTCTATCATCTTTCTTTATTTCTTTCCTGTGAGACTGCTGATCTACAGATCCACTTCCTGTCCAGACTGCAGGCTGCTAACATCACCTCCTGCGATCGCATCAGACCACTTAGTTTTTGTAGTTTGCACATTCTCATTAATGTTTCTCTATGGTCCCGTCCTCCGACCAAGAGAGGGCGACGTTAATGTCTGTGGAAAAGTCAGAATTTTATTAAATGTGTTTGTTTTAATCACGTAATGTGAAGAATGTATGAGCTGGAATGCCCGATTAATTTTCTTGTGTGTTTTTTCCGCGCTGCGTCAATATCTCCAATCAGAAGCATTGGGTTTGTGGAGCCAGTGTATGTCGACATTCTGGATGACTGATTTTCTGGCTGGGAGAATAACTCCCAGAATGCCTTTGGTGGAAGCAGCCTGCAGGGGGTCACATAACTCTGTAGTCAGAAGTGACTGTTGCTTTTTATTGAAGCTCAGAGGTCCTGTCATATAGAGCTGTGATGTCATTTCTCTGCTGCTGCTGTGATTCTCTACAGTAAATAAACAAGATGACATCATCACTGTGTCTTTGGCATCGTGGTTTTTATCCAGTTTGACAGAGTGCTGGTAAAATCTTACTTTGAAGCACTCGCCACACAAAATAGTACGTTTACACAAATTAAGGACTCACAATAATCTCAGATTTTTGAACTGCGTTCACAGGAAGCTTTATTACGCTGTGTTCTGTAAAATACTTGCATATGTTTGCAGAACATTTGTGGCTCCGGTGGGAAGAAACTTGACCAGTAACCAGGATAGCCCTCAGATCAGCTGATGTTTACTGGACTGAATCTGGAAATACTTTAACTGAGCTTGCATTTATGCCTTTTCAGTTCCCTTCAACTGGAGGTCATTAGGTTTTATCTCCTGCCACAAACAAAGAGAGCGCTGGGGAAGTAGGAATGGGTTCTGTTTGTAACGTTGAATATTATTTTCTACGAATATTTTCGTCTACAACTTTTCTACAATTAAATACCATTTGGGGGCCATTGCCTGTTTAGGAATTTTAGCATTGGTATTCTGTGTTTCTATGGTTAGGAGTTGAAAATTTGGGGAGAGGTAAGTCAGGCCTGTGTGAAGGTCAGGTTTCCCCTGGACCGTGCATAAAAATTAGTTATGATTAGGCTTAAACTACCATGAGATGCTTTAAACTCCTTAATCGTTACCTTAAATTAAGGAACAGCTGAATTATATAAATTCAAAATTTCTCCACAATTATCAATGTCAACTATCTAAAATGATTAAGGTCTTATCACTTTTGGTAATATTGTACCTTTTTACTCGTGAGTAATCTGGGGTTAACCACAAAAATACTAATATTTATATCCTTGCCTTATTTCTTTTTTGATAAAAGCTATAACAATATATTAAAGTAACACCATTGAACAAACCCATCAATGAATTTTTCTCAAACTCCGATAACTACTAAATCAAATTTTTCGAAATATCTAAAATTTCATGTTATTCTACAAAGTTTTGTGACATAGGACCGGTAGGACTCTATTTGGAACAGTCAGATAGTCGATTGACCTAAAATGTGATTTTGAGTGCAAAAAACCTCCTATGTCCACTTTCTTGGGATGCATTTAATCCTGTAACCATTTATCGTGTTCAGTGTCACGGGGGGCTGGAGACTATCGCAAATGACATTGGGCAAGCCAAATCATCACGTGGCCAAAACAGAGAGATTCAATGAACCTGGACTAGTTCAGTGTATGAACCTGTGCTGATTGACTGTATGAACGTCGACAGTTTTACTGTATCAGTCGGAGTAGTAGTAGTAGAAATATAATTGACAGTATTTTTTCATCAAGATTTGCATCGTTGCCATGATTACGCATTGAGTTTAGTCTTTGATGTTTTCTCACAATTTATTGCTTTTTCTGCGAAAAAGTCCACGGTTCCTGATCGAGCGGCACATTTTGATGTATAATGTGCAAATGCAGTCGCAGGTGTTGGACTAAATAAAAAAAGGTCCGGAAAAAAACAGTATAAATAATCAGAGGAAGTGAGTTCTGCAGACTGCACGCAGAATAATACCAAAATAAATGAAAATGTTTTTAATTTGAAATCCCACTGAATCCTATTATCAAGGTTTCGGTATTATTATACAGAAACACCAGGGTGAACCGGTTCAGTGAAATAAACTTGCTGGCTTACATCAGACCAGTTCCTCCAGAGCCACCAGTCCCCTCCAGACCCCAAACTTCTTTAATCACCAGTAAAACCAGCAAAAGGAAACAGAAAAGTTACAGCTTCATTCTTTTCCAGAATAATTCATTCATTAATAAGATTTATTGAATTAAAGTTAAAAGAATAAAATAAACCTCTTAAATGAAACACGTGAAATAAACATGTTTTTATCAGCACACGCACAGAGATAAGACACTGATAAACTTCCTGTTTAGCAGCTGATGAAGTCACACCCCCCACCAGGAGGACACTGATAAACAGATCTGTGACATCATTCTGACATCCCTGCGCACACAGCGGAGTCTCAGAGGTCACTGAGTTCTTTTTTTTCTCTTTCTTTTAGTTTTTCTTGATTGAACACGTAAAATATAAAAATATAAATACATATAATATTCACAGATGAGCCGCAACATTATAACCAAAGGAATTCAAAATAATGTAGATGTATTGATTAATGAAGGGCACCTGGTTCAAGGGAAACGCAGACATGTCTAATTGGAAGAAAAATAAAATTCCATCTTTCCTTACTATTATCTCAAGAGCTACTGTAATAATTGGTGTAATTTGTAATGCAAAAAAAAAAATTGTTGAACTCCGTCCCATAATTATTGTCTTGCAAAATGTTTCCCACATAAAAACTAAAATTATTAAATTATGAATTTTTTAATTCAACTCTGTTGAATTTTTACTGTTTTAATAGTTATATAAGGTATTTTATTTATAATCTATTTTTCTCCTGTAATTTTATGTAATACTAGATTATGCTTATGCCTACTGATAATGTACAGTTCAAAGATCATGTTGTTCATTTGGTTCCCTTTGGCAACATTTACTGAACTGGTACCTCCCAAAGAATTATGCAAGTTGCCGCTTTTGTTTGTTCTTGTAAACTGTTGCAGTTTCACACTGACAATTCTGTTTTTAAAAAGGGTTCCGGTGTCACGTGATAATGTGACCTGAGGACAGGCTTATTGAACTTTTTTTGTTTTTACTTTAATTGAACAACCAAACAGGTATAACACATATTACAATAGTGCTTGTGTCTACTACATAAACACAATTATATAATTAAAAATAAGCCACAGATTTGAGGAAAATGTGGCTTTTAATTTGAGGATTTGGATCTATGAACATAAAATTTGGTTAAAATGACAATCAAAATGAATCATACAAAACTGAGAGCAGAGATGTACGGTAGGGGTGCCTATCAAAATCAAAGAATCGCTTAACTTATAAACTTCCTTTTATGCAATAACAATACAAAACATGATGAAATAGCAGTAAAAACAAAGAACAAATGAAACAGATTTACAGCGCCAGGGGTAATGAATAACTGAACTCTGATCAGATTGTTCTCCAATACTCCCTTCATCCCATAGATATGTTTTTATTCAGATTCAGGGGTTGTAGTGACAGGGTTGTAAATATTTTATATTTGTTCAAAGATTGAGATAACTATTTTCCTATTTTTGCATCTTACTTTTGACTTTTCAAGCGGTTTTACCGATTTATTATTATTTCATTCTGGAAAATAAACTCTCGAGACTTCCACAGCCTTCATTTCCCGGCATTCTCTGCAAACCTGACGTCACTCTCAGGTAACGGGAATTTTATTCAGATTCACGGGATATATCGACGGGGTTGGGAATATATACATTTTTTCAAAGTTTGAGTTAACCTAACTCCTATCTTTGCATCTTACTTTTGACTTTTCAACTGGTTTTTACCGATTTCATTCCGGAAAATAAACTCTCGAGATTTCCGCATTCTTCAATTCCCAGAATCCTCTGCAAACCTGACGTCACTTCTATGGGAACGAGGAATTTTATTCAGATTCAGGCGTTGTATCGACGGGGTTGAGAATATTTCAATATTTTAAAAGTTTGAGTTAACCATGTTCCTATTTTAGCATCTTACTTTTTTCTTTTCAAGTGGTTTTACCGATTTTAAAAATAAATTGTCTCGAGATTTCCGCAGCCTCCACTTCCCAGCATCCTCTGCAAACCTGACGTCATTCTTTGGTAACGGGGAATTAAAGTCATACAGCGCCTCCTGTTGGTCGCAAAGACTCTAATTTGATTCAAGAGAACAGGGTTTAAGACTAACCCGACATAAAAACAGCTGAAACGTCCGGGTTTATCATCTGCATGTTAAAAATGGCAGGAAAAAATAATTCTACCATCGTTGTTTATCAGGGAAAATATATTAGTCACCTGTTTGTAATCGTCAGGTCAAACCAGAACATTTTAAATGACACAATGTAACGGGCAATCTCTGTTATTTGAACTGTTTGCATTTATACTTAAAAAAAATTCTAATTTGATATTGACACTTGTTTTTGAATTGTTGTTTTTGTGCACGTAAGGAGTCCTTGAGTACTTTGGAAAAGTGTTCTGTAATTTAATGTAATATTATTATTATTATTATTATCTCATGGGAAATTCAGGTACAGATTCTATAATTATAGGAAATTTAGATTCAACAATTAACCTATACTGCATGTTTATGGACGATAGGAAGAAACAAGTCAAGTTAGTTTTGTTGTTCAGCATGTTTAAAATATAACACAGCGATGACCAAAGGTCTTCACAGCGTAAAAGCAGGATAATAAATGTATACAATTTTAAGACGAAAAGAGATTAAACCCATTGTAAATAAGGTGTAGAACAAAAAACCTGAGAAACAAATAAAACAGCTGAGCCTAACAAACAGCTTAAGAATAAGGGAAGATATAAACTGGGCCTAGTCCACAAAATGACGATGATGAAAGATGTTCTTTATTCACATTTTGACACTGATAGCAATGTTGATCTGATTCTGGCGGGGAAAGTATTTCCAGAGTTCAGGGACTGTCATTGAAAAGGCACAGTCAACCCTTAGAGCCAGTCTGTATCTAAAAGCTGCTGGACAATAATGACGCAGAAAGTATGATGGATAAATCAGGGTTGGACCAATTAAGCTTTTGACACCAATCAACAATTAAAGTCGAGCTGAACTGGACGCCAATGTGAAGATATTAGGATGGCTGAGATATGCTCACACATATATAAGTGATTCTATGATAAAAAACAAGCTGCAGTAGTCCAGATTAGATTTAATAAAAGCACGAGTGACCTTCTCAAGGTATGCAAGGGTTTAACCTTAACTAAAACAACGATCAAAAAGGTTATAAACGGATTAGGAATTAATCTGCATGTCAAATTTAAAAAGAAAGATAAAAAAAAAGGCTAAAGGATTTCTGACTTTAATTTTATAGTTGGGAACCATATGTCAGAGAATCACAGACTACAAACTCTACACTGAAAAGACTCTGACATTTAATTCAAGACCTTTACTTGTGGTGAGTATTTTAACAGTACTTTTTCCTGAAGAAAAGGATCTGAACACCTTATGCAAAACTGAATCCAAATGTAAAGTGCATTATAAATTAAATGTGTTATTATTATTATTAATTGCTAAAACCGACCAGAGAATAGGGAATATTACACACTATTTGCCAAGAATTAGTAATGGGGCAGATGGTGCTGTTACTGATTGGTAAAATATTAAATTGTTAAATGTCATTAGTATAGTAAATAATTTTTATGCCGAATATAGCGAAAGCAAATGATGATGATAAGAGGATACTGACGTCAAGATGGAATCTGTCTGGAGAGCATATGACATAAAAAAAAATCATTGAATAATAGATTTTAAGAACAGTTCAATGCTTATTCAAGAAACTTTCTTTCCATGAAAAAACACTCAATGAGTTTATATATGAACGAGTAATGCTGCTATATTTTCACTTCATAGATGCGACCTAAAAAATAAGGGTTTGACAGTTAAAACAAGAATTTTAATCGCTTTACCCCCAATTGGTGTCTGCCCCTCTCAAACTTTACGACATTTTTGGTAGGAGGACAAATTACAACACCCGGCGACATTTGGGGGCAGAGTTAACAGCCAATCAGATTCGAGGAAGCGAGCTGGCTGCGCAGTGGCTCAGCCAATCACAGGCCGGCGAGGAAAATGAAGTTAGCTCAGATTGGTTGTAGCGAAAGTTAAGGGATTTTTTTCTTTCTTATATTAAGTTTTATTTGATATTTTCATGAACAGAAACTCGTTTTTGATCATATGAAAACAAAAGACAGTGACATTATATGCAGAGGAAAATAAATAAGAAATAGAACATTAAGATTGAAAAATTAAAAAAGAATGAGGATCAACTTTGGCACTGTCCATCAAGAGGTTCCAATGTGAAAAATCTAACTTTAATCTGTTTTTCTCTGACTTTTACCTCTGCCTGTTTGTCTGTTGAAGTTGAACGTGTGGACAGGAACACAGATCAGACAACTTTATTAATTGCTTTTTGAGCAATTAACACAGTTCAGTTGTCTGACTCTGACTCTGAGTCTGAACCGGAATCCGGTGGGAAAATTGTAAGTGACCCCTCCCATTCCGAACACAATGTACAAAGACTGTTTGTTTGTGGTCAAAGCCTCAAGCCACTTAGTGTCAGCTACATCCTCAAATTCCCAAAAAAGTAAGGGTTTGTGACCACAGACCTAGAAATGGTCTGTCGAAATCACCTACAGAAACATTCCCTTTTTGGGGGGTTGTCTTGCTGTTGTCTCTCCTGTCAGCCTGTTGTCACTTTGATTTTCACCAAATCGGAGACTGACTCTCATGTGCGAATGCTTCCTGATGACCCAGAACGAGGTCCCCGAAGTTTAACTGACTCAATGTTATACTGTGATGATTAAGTTTTCTACTATATTTTCTGAGTGAATATATTACTTTACCTACTATTTTTGTTTATGTCTTCATTTCTTGTCATATCTTTATTCTGTCCCTTGTATTTTTATAGTTGTTTGTACATATACGTATATATATGAGTGCAAACGTATATACGTATATTTGTAATATTTTTTTTTCTTTTCTTCAATTTTATATGTGTGTTTATTGCTGGATGGCATTTTGAGTGGAAGGCCAAATACATTGTCTGTATTTGTTGTGTTTTCACAGATTGATAAAGTTTCACAAATTCAAACCCTGCTTATGAGGCAGCAGAGTGACGTCATCACACGTCAAACAGTTGTCGTCATTCGAGCACTGAGGGTTAGGTTCCCCTTAACTTTCCCCTTAACCACCGATCTGAGGCTGACTTCGTAGCCGCTCGGCCGCCGGTGCTCTCCGGCGGGGATGTGACTGAGCTCTGGCACCGACAGGGACCAGATCTGGACCATCAGGACCGAGCCGGAACCAGTGGACCGATCCATTCTTAACAGTGAGTCTAGAATGTTCTTACTGGTAATGACCGCCGCTGGGTGGTGGTTGTGAGCCCGACGTCCAGCTGGAGCCTCTGCACCGCTAATGATGTGGCAAAATACCGGAACAAAGCCGGTTGATGGAAGAGGGGGACGGTGACCGGAACAAACCGGACGACCGAGTATCACATACGTTAGAGGAAGAAACTCAGCGAGGATGATCTAACGATAGGATAAAAAAAACAAAAACCAATCAATATTTATGATTAGTTGAATAAAGTGCTGACGGAGCATCTTTCTGTATAATCCCGCTGTTCTGCCTAAAATTGATGTTGAAATCCGGTCTCATTGATTCTCACAGGAGATCACTCTTCACATTAAATGTCAGAACATTTGAAAAAACGAGGCTAATACAATGATAATAAAGATGATAAAAGAAATAATAGAATAAAATATCATTCAAAGTAAAAGTACTTCCTCTGGTGACCTACAAAATAAAATCCCTTTCATGCACAGGAGTATTAAGTCGGCAGTTTTTCTACAAATGATGACTCTTAGCTGTAGGTTAGATTGGGAGTGGGTGGAGGTGTGTGGTGTCTCTGAAGATGCTGTTAGCTTTCCTTGTCTGAAATAGATTGTATCCGGTTTTGGGAACTCCAGCCTGATGATGTACTGGACCGCCATTCTGCAGGTTCCTTTGCTCTGCAGGATGCTCTCAATGGTGGTCCTACAGAAGCAAATCATTGTTGGGCCTTTTTTATCAGCTGAGATATTGGCCAAGTACGTGTTCCTGTGCTCACAAAGGAGAAACCATGAGGACAACTTATATTATGGTCAATCTACAAATTAATTGTTGGGATGTTTGTTAGTGCAAATGGTGCATGAATGTTTTATTAATGTCTTGTTCTTTCGGCTCTTCCCTTTAGGGGACGCCACAGTGGATAATCTTTATGCATTTTGCCCTATACTCAGCATCTTCCTCTGATACGCCAACCAACTGCATGTTGTCTTTCACCGCATCCAGAAACCCCCTTTTTGGTTTTCCATTTTTCTCCTGCCTGGCAGCTCTATCTCCGGCATCCTTCTACCAATACATCCACTATCCCTCCTCTTCACGTGTCCAACCCATCTCAATCTGGCCTCTCTGACTTTATCTCCAAGACATCTAACCAGGGTTATCCCTCTGATGTTCTCATTGTCCGTCCTCCTCATTCCCAAAGAACACCTGAACATCTCCAGCTCTGCCTCTTGTCTTTTGGTCAGAGTCTCTCCAAACCATCCAGCAGAGCTGCTCTCACCACCATCTTGTAAACCTTTTCCTGTTAGAGTAGCAGCAAGAGTGTTTCTCTTCTCTCACAAATAACTCCTGACACTCATCTCAACCCATTCCACCCTGCCTGCACTCGTTTCTTCACCTCTTTTCCACACTCGCTGTTACTGTGAACCGTTGACATCAAGTTCTTGAACTCCTGCACCATCTCAAACCTCAACTCTTTTATCCACACCGTTCCAGCTGCTGCCCTTTCATACACACACATGTATTCTTTCTGTCCGCCACTGACCTTTGCACCATCTTTCTCTCAAGCGCAAAACTCCACCTCTTCAGTTTTCTTTCCACATTCTCTGGTCTATCTAAAGATCACAATGTCATTGGCAAAATTATAGTACACGCAAACTCCTGCCTTTTCTCACCTGTCAGCCTGTCCATCATCATAGCAAACAAATGTGCATGGAGCTGATCCTTGGTGCAGTACCGCCTCCATCTTGAACCCATTGATCCATCCTTCTGTCAACCTCTCGCTGTTATACTGCTTTCGTACATATCCTGAACCACTCTAACATATATATTTCTCTGTCACTCGGGTCATCCTCTTTCTTGGCTTGAAACCGTACTGCTGCTCAAAAATTGTCAGATCTTTTCTTTATAGCTTCCACTACTCTTCTCGTATCATTATTGTATGGCTCTTCAGCTTTATATTTATTTTTCTATTGAGTTGTTGGAGATATTCCGATTAATATTATTATTAAACGATTATTATCAAATTTAGGATTTATTTGATTATTGTTTCGAGTTTAAATTCCACACTGAGTTTTATCTTGAAGGGTTGTCCGCCGTACTTCCGTCCTATGCAACCATTTAATCCTTTCCCACAATGCTTTGTGTCTACGTCCCCTGCTTCCTGTTTATTGTGACCGTCTCCACCGGTAAAATCTTGTCGTTTACACAGCCTTGTCGCCGCTTAGAGCCCGGTGAGTAACCGAACACGGACCCGTTAAACAGCTGAGGCCCGGTAACGTCGTCTAATCGTCGGTTTGTTCTTTTATTTTGGCGGTAATCGCTCAGGAAGAGAATCCCTCCGCTGCTTCCTCCTCAGGCCGAACCCCGAAACTCCGCTCAGAAACAGCACAGATTAATAACCAAACGCCTTACAGCGGACAGAAAATAGATTTTTCAAAGATAAGGCATCGAACGCAAGAAAGGGACATTATGAGAGTTTCGGCATTGATATAAATTACTATTGAAGTATTTCTTCTAATTATTTATCATTTTTAACATTGGATCCCTTGCCAGCAGCCGCCCTGTTCCTGACGTTCACCATAGAGTAATGGCGGCAATAATGACACAATATGACATCTGTGACCATATTTAATGTAATCCTGTTTCATTAAACGAACCAAAGTTTGAAGATTGGAAGAAAAAATCTAGCAAAAATCGAAACACAGCCGGTCACAGTGACTAATCTTCCGATAGGCTTGAGACAGTAAATGTGCGGTTATTTGAACGGAGTTCGGCGGGACGGACAGAGCGACCCGGAGCGTCACAAAACAGCCTTATGACGTTTTTCTTCAGCTCACGTGGCGTCACGGAGCTCGTATAGAAATAAAGGCGGTTGTTTGAGAGGTCAGAGGTCACCTGTCTATTGTTCACAGTGGCATCATTGGATGCTGATGTCAGCCTCATCAGACATGTTTTCAGAGGTAATGTCTAATTTCATATCTATATGTTTATTTAAATCAATAATTGGATAATGTTATCATCTTCTATTTAAATATTTATAAAGTACAATATGGGTTGAAAAATATGCAGTTATTGGTCCATGTCTTATAATACAAGTAATTGGTAAGTCAGTGACCGAAGATCTTGCAAAATTGCCACAATGGTCACCTGTCTCTGAGATGTTTTTTTTTCTTTTACACTGGACAAATAATCAGAGGAACAGCAGCGCTCCGGAGTGTTATTTTAAAAAGCAAGCCAGGTTTCCATGAGTAAATAATAACTCGAGCAATAAGCTATTGCAGAACTGTGTCAACGTCCTGTGTAGTATCTTACAATTTCACAGAACAGGACTTAAAGAAAAGAAAAGTCACATATACACCGCTAACGCTTGGAGGAAATGAGGAGAACATTATGTCCCCTTTTATCAAGCGCTGTAGATTATAACACAATAAAAATAATGTGGGGAGAAAGGAAATTGTTAAGCTTCATTCAGGTTAAGGAGCTCCCCCATGTGGAACTGTCTCTTCAAGATGTTTTCATAGAGTTATTATTTACTTAGCTGCTTTTTAGACTCCTAATTTCAGCCACACTCATAATGCATAAGCAAAACGTCATAGCCCCAACCTTCCTTTCTGCTTAGCACTTACAGAAATGTCAGTTACATCTCTGTTACTACCTCCACTGCCATATTTGAGGTGGAATGACTTTGACCCCCTCATTAGGCCTTTGCTGCAGTTATACAGGAGGGAAGTGTGGAAAAAATGCACACCAAGCTTGACTCGCTCCAACAGGCTGAGTAAATGTGTTTCACTCACCCCATTATGCATTGTGGTGTTGATCATTATAAGGATATGACGTTTACATGGAAAACAAAGAATTGTAGTGTCCCGATCACTGATTGTGCCTGATGTTTAGAACATGGCGTTTTCATCAAATAACTCTGGCCTTGTTTCAAATTATTATATATAGCTGTAGCTCAGTGGCTAGAGGGTCCATCTCCCAATCGGAGAGATCGTAAGGTAGCCAGTTCGAGCCCCAGCAAGTCTGAACTTACTAGGGTCCTTCAGCTAGACCCTGAATCTAACCTGCTCCCCCGGGCACGTCAAAGGGCATGCCCACTACTCCCTTAGGGATGGGTCAAATGTGGAGAAATCATTTCACTATGTTGTGAACCACTAGATCATCAGAGAGCAGAGCAGAGGCTTGATTACTTGCATTATTGGTTGATATTTATTTGTTCAAATACATTCGAGAGTTTCCCTGACATCCACTTCTCCTCCAAACCCTCTTCGTCTCATCGTTGTCCTCCTCTCCTTCTTCTCTTCTTTCTATCCCTCTTTTTTATTCTTGTCCTCCTCCTACTGAGTCTCATTTTCCTCTTATTTGGCCCCATATCCGCATCCTTTTCCTTCTCCTCCTCTTACTCCCTTTCATTTTTCCCCTCCTGCTTCTTCTCTTCCCCATTTCTGCTTCTCCTTTCTCCACATCCTTTCATTCCTCTTCACCTTATCCTCCATGTTTACTCCCTCTCCTTCTAATCATCCTCCTCTTCTCGGCCTTTTCTTCTTCCTCCATTCTTCTTTCTCATACTTTCGTTCTTCTCCTACAAATTGTCTTTCTCTTCCTCGCTTCTTTCTCCTCCACCTCCTCAGGCCTGTAGCAGCTCCTCGCCCCCTCTGTTGATAATGGAGGACACAGAGACGGAGCTGACTGTGTCGGAATCAGACGCTCTGGGTGCTGACTTCATCACAGTGGAGCTGGACACGCAGCCCATCGAGTACGTGGTGAAGTGGGCCGAAGTCGGCTCCAAGTTCACCATTGCATGCGTAAAGAAGGACGACGACCCGTCTGACCTGACATCAGACCAGCTGAAGATCGTGACAGACGAGGCCTTCTTCGCCCCGTACGAGGAGGTATACCCCTGCGAGGTGACGGAGCAGAGCGTGGAGATAAAGACAGACTCTGACGAGGAAGAGGAGGAGGAGGAGGAGGAGGAGCAGGAAGCGGAGGTGCTTGTAGAGGCGGGGAGCAGTCAGCTGGACGGCGAGGGGGACTCAGACCAGGCCGACTTTGAGCCGGACGAGCGTCAGTACCGCTGCACTTACTGCGGGAAGTGTTACAGCCACGCCTCCAGCCTGTATCGCCACCAGCAGATGCATACTGGGAAGAGCAGTGGCGTGCCACATCCTGCCAAACGGGCGCTGGAGCCGACACATCAGGACGCACGCTACAGCTGCCCTCACTGCGGGATGACTTTCAAAGGCAGCAGGTTGGTTCTCTCATATAGCCGCCACATAATAAGTATGTTATTACTAGAGGTGCGGGAAGCGTAGTTTGATGAAATCGGCCGAGCAGCCCCACTTGGATCGGTTGCACGCATGCGCCGTTCATGCACACCAAGCATTAGCTACCACGGCTGCAAATCTCACAAGTAAATGAGAAAAACACAAAGCTCGCAATTTGTAACGCCAGTAAAGACAAAATAAGACGTCTCTTCAACCCTGAAAACATTCGGCTAAACTTACTGAATCGCATACTTCAAATTTAATCACCCCGAAGAACATAGCAAGTTAAGCCAACGTAAGCAGAACGGCTAAAGCTAGCGGGAGCTAGCCAGCCACAAGCCTTGAAGTCCTCGAACAAAGCCAACATATAACATATACTGGACTGAACGAAGCTTACAAAGATTTATTTTCACTTAGAAATGTTATACAAGTGGTTTAAGAAACGCACAACAGGGCAGATGGAAAGTACATTGATTTCAACTGGTCAGAATACATGCACATTACAAAAAAACCGACCAGCCTCGTCACTTCCACTGTAATCCTTCAAAATAAGAGCACTTAAAATACATTACTTATTATGAGTAATAATACTTTAAAGGGAAATAATAGGAATTGGCCAAAATCAGTATTGGCCGGTCAGACTTTTATCATCGGTGCACCTCTGCTTATTACTGATTATAGTCCACATGGATTCACTTGACTGAAAATTATGTTCAATGTTCTGTTGATGGAGCATCAAGAACCTGGAGTGGAACCAGGAAGTAGCTTGTGTGACTGTCACTGATTGGTCGAACACTCTGCTTTAGTCTGAAACAAGGAAGTTGTTCAGTGTTAATCTCAAATATCTGATATTTATCAAATATTATGTAAGTAATGATTTATAATTGAACCTATAGCATACTGGTAGAACAGAGAACGCATTCTTGGTTTTGATGTTCCAAGAACGGCATTTTTCTTAGATTCTTTATTGTACAAATTGCAAAGGATTGTAGTTTGGAAACTTAGGGAGTTGACGTGCCCTTCCCAGTGTATGAGTTTGTTGGGGTCATCCCAAAACATAAAATCACAATATGAGTGTGATCCTCTTTTGGATACTCACAAATGATTGTAGTTGTAAGTGCTTGTGAAGTAGGAGAAAGAAAAAACAAACACATTCAGGGATATTTGGGTCAGGATGAACCCTCAGCTTTTAGAAAACTTTTTACACACAGATCTGAGACACCCTTGTTTACACTGAGTAAGATGCCGGGCGCTGAAAGCGAGCCAGGTTTCTGTGAGCAAATGAGACGTAACATTTTGAGGAGCTTCATCTGTGTCTGTGTCACTGGTCGGTGGGGCTTGGCGATTCTGGCTAAAACCAGAATTGCAGATTTTTTGCTTGATTCTCTCCACGATCTTACCATTCAGTTTACATGTGTATCACAGATTGATGATGATGTGTGCCGGCTCACTGGGTTAACTCCCACAACTCTACTGTGCAATAGAGTGAGGCCTGAGTCCAGAAGCCTACTGACTGAGTCCGGCCCGCACCCAGCAAACATACAATTTCTATGTCCGAAACTGTCTGGTACAGTTAACACAGAGTTTTTGAGCTGTCACACAGATGTTGTTGCCATCGTTACCGCTAGCTGCTGTTTTTAACATTTCAAACACAAGGATTTCAATCTGTCAAAAAACCTTACACTGGTGTCTTACAATTGTTGATCTGCTTCGTTAGACTTAATATCCAGAACTAAATGAAACTCCATCTAAACTAATCAGTTTCCGTGTATGGTTTTCAGAAGATTTAAACTTTGTTAAGACATGTTTTTCTTTAAGTCTTTTCGTGGTTTAAGCTTGGCGCTTGGCGGCGCTTGGCAGCGCTTGGCTTAGGCAAGCTAAAGCTAATTTTAGGATTTAGGCAAACTCCCTTAATCCCCCAAGGCACGGATACTAAATACCCACAAGGCCTAGCACTTAAAGTGCCAGACCTAGCTAAAGCAAAACCTATTTCCTGGATCATTTTCAATTTTTTTACCCCAACAGACCTTTGTGTGAGGAAGAACTGGACTGGTTTTGGGAAAGGCTGAGTGCATATTTCCACCACTAGGGCGAACTTTATTTCCAAAATTTTGTGATCCATAATGTCTTAACCGTGGGCCGGATTTATTCCAAATTTCCTGCAAATAAATCGACTCCAGGAGATCTATCTTGTATTTGTTGTATTTTACTGTAATTACTTGTATTTCACAGTGCTCCTGACAAAAATATATTTTGGAGCCATTGGCTCCTAAACCCAAGGTATTAAGGAACCAAATTAAATTTTCAGGTGCCAAAATATATCTATGTACAATGTTAAATGTCGGTCTCTACATTCCCTTCTGTACCGTCTTCCTTTGTTTGCCCTGCATCCCATTGTGTGCATAATTTATTCTGTACACAGTATGTGCCGTGTCCGATGTGCTCCTACCATGTTACCATAAATGCATAATTGTCCAGTCTTTTTTTTTTTCTTCAAATATTTGATGAACTATGAATTATTAGTTGTTTCCTGCTTATTCATCTCTGAGTCTGTATCTCCCACGCCCACCTTTTCAATGTCACTAGGCCAGCCAGTGTAGTTAGGTCTGTGCCGCCTTTCCCTGCAGATAACCAGCGCTTCACAGTGGGCTCTGGGTCAAAAGGCTCACGTGAGGGGTCTTCAGTACTGAGAGCAAATCCAACATTGGCAACACTGGAACAGGGAACTGTGTATTTTTGACTTGATACGGTTCTGATCAGAGAATCCGCTCACATTTATGGGAAGCACCATAATAATCTCAACTAAATGGAAAATATTCTTAAAGATCTGTTGAGAGTGGTTCCTTCCCTAGCATCACTTTACATTACACTAACTCTGTATATGTCTTTCTATGAACTGACCTTTTACTAAAGGTCTCTGTCCCCCTGGCCCCCCAATTATAGAATTCCTTGTAATGTTTCTTTCACTGAGCTCAGGACAGGTAATATAATGACAGAAAAATGTTAGTCGGTGATGTAATCACTTTGCTGAAGGCTACACACATTATCAGAACAAAAGTGTGTTATTATATCCAATATTTGATGGTAGTTGGACAGACAATTGAATATCGTCGCCGTATTGGTCACAGCACTGTAATACAGCATTACATTCCTGTTAAAAAGGGTTCATGGTCCCTCGCTCCCAACCCAACTTGGCCTATTCCCAAGTCGGGTTGGGACACTGACACGTCCCACCGAGACCAGTCAGCCTTTTGTTGTTTATCCACACTCTTATTTCACATGATAAGACGGGAGGGAATTACACGTTCTGATCTTCAGAAGATGGGGGTAGGGCAGCATGATACAAGTAGGGTGCCCACTCTACCAGCTTAATTGACCCACACGTTGACATTAGACTTGACCTGACGTGCAGAAGTGTACAACGCGGGCTTCAAAAGTTTTGACTGAATCCTCTATTTGGATTTTGGATGGTCTATGGAGATCGTCCAGTCCGTTAAGCTTGTCTTGTTTCATTGTACTGTTGTTTTTTTTATTTTTGTCCATTAGGTTTCAACTTTGAGAAACTGCATTCTAGTTGGCAAACACTTGAAGAAAAAAAAAAGTTTGGTGGCTACTCTCTCCCCTTGACTAAGCGCGGAGTGCAAGGTTGAGATTCAACACAAACAAAAAACCTATGGCTGTTTAATTGTTTGTTTTTATGTATTGTATTTTTGCCTCTGGATGGTCGCGACTGGCAGAAAAAACGGGTAATAACATTAAAACTTGTTGTGTTATTCGCCATCAGGAGAAATGTTTCACTCACTAGGGCGGCTTTCTTGTAGGAAATGATTTTATGACCGTTTCTTCCCAAGCATAAGTCTTGTTGTGTCCAAATTGGCACTTATGAATCTACACAAGGAGCTGTATCTTTTATGGATATATAAAAGGTGGAGCTTTAGGTGGAGCTCTTTGAGGAAAACTGTTTCCCTTCCGTAACTTTCCAACCATAAGCCCAATTGTCTAATTTTAGCTCATATGAATCGAGACAAGGAAGTCTGTCTTGCTTTATTACTGAGCTCAGCTCAATTCTCTTTTAGAGTCATTGTAGAGTCACCGTGGGATCTTATCATAGAGCATGTCGTTATATTCATAGAAACCGCGACTAGATGACAGAACAGGACCGGTTTTGTTAGGCGGCTTCTGTAGTGATCACATGAGGCTCTGTGTTCTCCGCTCACTCTGGAAGGAGAATGTTGGCATCCTTTAGACCTGAGATGTGGAGAATATGATCATATTAGGATCTGTGGATATATTCCTTGTGTGTGTATGACAGCCTGATTTTACTCCGTGTCTTTCTTTTGTATTTTTAAACAAATACAAATTGTAATAACTCAGGTGCAATCAGAAAGAAGTAATATAAAACTTATGTTACAGCTCCAACAGAGCCCCGCCCCTTTTACTGCAGCATTAAGTAAACAGTTTATGTCACGTTTTCATTTTAACATGCAATTACATATCTAAATAACTCCAATGTTACAAAATATGTGCGCTACAGAAAAGAGCGATAGCTATAAATAATAAAGGGGAAGGGGATTTAAATTTCCTAACAAAAGAACTGTATGATCTGGGGTCATCAACAAAAATCTCCGCTATTAGTGGTCAGAACCTGATCCTAGCACTCATGTAGTGTTAGCATGATAGGAGTCACAGCTCTGAGAAGTAGGTCACTAAATATTTCACTTCTGACTCGCTGCTTTTAAATATTTCACTTATCGATTCCACATCAGCACGGCAGTTTTCTAAAATACGAAACCACATCTCAGCTCTATGTTCACCTACTATGGAGTAGGGTTTTTGTTTTTCCTGTACTGGCGAATACTAGGAGACACCGTGGCGCATGGCTTTCAATCATTATCAGTTCAGAATCAGGATTTTGTCACTCCTCTGTGAAATGTTAACCGCGACGCGTCACTACATCGCTCCAGTGTATGATTTTAAGGTACGGTAATGGATTCCAGGAGCTGATGATACATGAAACCTAAAGGCAGTTTTACCTCAGTGTCGAGCAGTTCTTTCCTTAACATTAGGGGTCTCCTGCGCTCAGAGGTTTAAGACCTCACATTGTCTCCCCAAAACATTTTCTTTTACTGTGAGTTTGCAGCTAGTAGTAGTTAGCAACAAGCTGCTACTAGCTGCCACCCAAAACCAGGAGATTTAGAACGCAAACATAACATGTCATCAAAACGTCACACTCTGGCCTATTCCAACTCTTCGCCGGCTCGGTCCATTTACACTGAAAAGAGGAATTACGGTTAACATTGCCTCTATAGTGTATAATTTGTGATGTATAAAATGTATTTTACATATAAATATTTTAGAAATAGTCTATCATTTAGTCTATAACTTATAAAATGTATTTTGTTATATATTTAATTAAAAAAAAATGTGTAAATTAGAAAGTATATTTTATAATATATAAAATGTATTAATATATATACAATAGAAAAATATTCTATAATGTATAATTTAGAATACATACATTTTGGGTGCGTATATTATAGAAAATAATCTATATGAAATGTAGAATTCTATGAAAAATTCTGTAAATTAGAAATAGAAAGTGATTTGTATGAGATATAAAATGAATAAATATATAATGGAAAATAATTTATATTGTATAATTTAACTTACACAAATGTTTAAATATGTACTTGAATGTAATCTGAATGTATATAAATATTAATGTAATTTATGAATTAGAATATTACATGTAATGTATAAATATTATGGAAAAGATCTCTAAATTATAATGAATAATTTATAATATGTAAAGTTCATATCTAGACATTAAAACAATCCCAAATGTTTTATGTATAATCTATGAAATGTCTACATAAATTATTGAAAACATATACATATAATATAAATATAAAATATTAATCATAATATATGTCTAATCTATATTATTTATATGTAATATATGTATATAAAATTTATTATAGATTTGTGATTTGAGATAACACTTTCTTAAACCCAAAGGGAAATTATTCCTAATAATACAATTTGTAATAATATATATATTAATCTCAATAAATCTATCACCCTGGAATACAAGTGTGTGTTTTTTTTTTTTAGCGTTTTTTTTTTGTAGAAGTCTCCAGCGTTCATCTGGTCACATGACCTGCAGGTCCAGCTCTGATTGGCTGTGATGTCACAACATGCATTTAAGTCTCTGCTGTTTGAGCGGCGTTCATTCACTGAGGTTAGAAGGGGAGTTAAAGATGGACGGAGAGCCTCCATGACGTGATACCTGTTCTGAAGTGTTAATGGAAAAACTCAAAAACACTTTCCTGAATCATTAACAAAAAAATGTTATAACCCTATAGACCTTATTGCGAGGAAGAACTGGGTTGATTTTTGGAAAGGTCAGCACATTGCTGAAACCAGGGGGAGCTTTATCTCATTATCTTTTCAACTGTTTTTCCGGTTTAGTCCTGACGTTTGTGCGATGACTCGACTGGAGGAGATCTATCTTGTGTATATATATTGTATTTTACTCTAATAATTGTATAGACATATAGCTTCACATTTAATATGAGTAATTCAATCTAGGGAATTGCTTGTACGGATTGAGGGCTATTTCGGGATATAACCTTTCTGTCGTGGACGACGGTGTAGGCCTAGTTGATGAAGCCTTTAAAAACTACAGAAACTCTGATCGATGATGTCATCAGTCAACCCAGCGCCAAATATGATGCTCGCTGTGGTGAACTGTTCCAGGAGCCAAACCACTCAGTCTCTAACTGGTTGTTGTTTGTCGTCAGGATGCTGGGCAGTCACCTCCGGCTCCACGGGAAGCGGCGGATCCACCCCTGTAACATCTGTGGGAAAGAGTTCAACCACAGCTCCAGTCTGTCCCGCCATCGCCTCATCCACAAGAAAGGAAAAGGCCTCCCTAAGGATGTCGCCCTGGGACCCAATGTGGCCCCCATGCGCCACACGCTGAAGGTGGGCGGCAAGAACAAGAAGACCAAGAGGCAGCAACAACAACACCAGCAGCAGCACCACCACGTGGCGACCGCCATCATTCAGAGTCAGGGCGGCGATAAGTTCTATGCCTGCCCGCAGTGCGACATGAGCTTCAGGACGTCCACACAGCTCTCCAAACATCAGGTGACCCACGTCAAGGAGCTGCTCGACAACTACACGCCCGGCAAGGAGAACTTGGGCGAAAGCTCTTCAGACCTTAAGATCCGCCTCAAGCTCTGCTCCCGCGACAAGCCCAACTTCTACACTCTCTGCAAGAAGAACCGCCGTCGCCGGGGGGGACGAGCAGGCAAACGGGCTGCTGCCATTTCAGATGAGGAGGAGGAAGGAGGAGGCGGTCGAGGAGGAGGAGGAGCTGGGCGCCATGGCTGCAGCCAATGCGGGAAGTGCTTCAGCCACGCTTCCAGCCTGGCGCGACACCAGCAGACCCACCGGGTGGCAGACGGTGGCGGGAGGGGCAAGTTGCAGCAACACCAAAGGCAGCTTCATATCAAGGGTGGACTGCCTGCCGCCAGGACCAAGACGTACACCTGCGCCGCCTGCAACAAGACCTTCATGCACTCGTCCAGCTTCTCCCGCCACAAGAAGGCCCACCTGGAGGACGAGCAGCGGGCTGCTGACGCCAAACACGGGAGGGGCGTCGTCCTAGATGAGACCGCTCCGCTGGAGTCCGACTCTGAGTGAAAGCACCCAGCTCAGGACTGGGTTTTGAACTGGTACTGGACTGGTTTGGGACCAGTTCTGGAAATGTTCTAAAATGTTCTGGACCAGTTCTCCCCCAGTTGTGGACCAGTTAGAGATGAATACTGGTTCAGTATCTGGAACTGGTAAATTTTTCTGTAGATAGCAGCAGGACATCCATATATGGCCGTATGTACCCCACATAAGGTCATAACCATATATGGTCATATCTGACCATTAGCTCTTAAAAATGGGATTAGATTTAAAGTGTTGCCCCGCCCCTCTTCCACCTGTTGGTTAGGTTGTACACGGACGCTGTTCACTTTCTTTCTGCCTTCTTTAAACAATGTTTCCCATCCACGAACTCGGTGCGCAGAGCATCTTGGGAAACGGAGTCTCTCCAATAAAGATTCCTAATAGCAGTTTAAGCTCATTCAGTTTGATTCTACTGACGTTTATTAACGACAAAACTACAGACGCACTAATAATGTAAACTGGAAACCAAATGAAACAAACCCCGCCCCTCTCAGCCTTTAAGCCAATCATAGTAGTGAATACATGTCATTATCGATCAACCTAAAGGGTTCTCTGAGACAGTCAAAATATTGTTTTCATCAGCATCATGAAAAAAACTTTTTTTTTATTTTGCTTTTTATCCAATTCTGTCAAACAATTTTTTCAAGTGCATGATCTTTGATGTCAAAATATCATAATCTGGAATTATTATTGGAAAGAATAAAATATTATCCCCATTTTTCATAAAACACATCATTCATAATATGAAGCATAATAGGTAATATACATTATTAGGATCCGAGATAAAGAGTATTAATTATCAAAATCAAAATTATATCAGATTAATTTCGAAATACTTAAAATATATAATGTGTTTAGTTTTGTCGCCAGTAAACCTCTGAATAGTCTCCCGTCTTTGTTTTCTTTCCTATGACATCACCACCCAGTTCCTTCCTGGAGTGATTTGATTGGCTGAAGTTCTCTGGATACGGCGCTCTGATTGGTCAACAGCTTTCATATTTATAAAATGTGAAATCCGAGTGGACGAGCTGTTTGGTCAGAGCCTCTGTTTCTCCACATTAACGTTTGCATGAACACTATAACCTGCAACTAGTCGGCCATATTTGTAGTTTTACAGCTGTGTGTGTGAGTGTGAGTGCGTGTGCGTGTTTGATGAGCGACCTGCAGCGTCTGACGTTTGGATTTCTCGTTTTAGCGGCAGCGCAGTCGTTGTGGAGGGCCAAAGGGAAGCTGCACTACTTATTTATGAATCTGGAACAATGTTGTATTATATGAAAATAAATTGTATTTAAATGTTCAACTAAAAAAAACCCCAAGCACCCAGATCCACCGTCATCATCAGCTTTGTCTAGTGCAGCAGAAAGGAAACGACTCCGACAGACATCCAGAGTTTCAAAGTAAAAGCCTCCAAATAAAACAAAATGACAGAAAATGTGGATTTCCAGAAAAAATAAATGTTTGGACCAAAACAATTTAAGCTGAATTTTTTTATCGACAGCAAATATCTGAGACAGCGTCTGATTGGAGGCTCGTTTAAAGGATGTTTTGGACCAAACGTGGACGAACGTCACAGATGGAGCAGCTTGAGCCAAAATTTAAAAAATTTAAAAGTCACCTGACACCGACACCCTCCCCCACCCAAACACCTTCACTTTTTGCCGAGCCATCACACCGTGACGGCGGCGAACATTTTGAGTTTGTAACATTTAACTGTGTGATTGGATTGGACTTAATTTAATGGTGACATATTTATGTGCAGCACTACGAACCTTCTCCTGGTTTGTGTTTCCTCAGTTTCGGTTCTCCTGTCGTTCTGCGTTGGTTCCATGTCGTGTTGGTTTGTTTTCTCTTGGGTTGGTTCCATGAAGCTTCACCTGCAGGTAGAACGTCGTTCGTTGTATCGTGTTTAGAATAAATCAAGTTGACTGTTCTGTCTTTGTTTTGTAATAAACACCTTAAGGTGTGTTATGTGGTCCTTTTGCTTTGTATCTTTCCTAGCCCCATTTTAAGTTATTTTATGAAATTTAAAGTCGGACTAGCGGTCATGTCAGTCAGACTAGGCTGCTTCTTTGTTCCGGCTGCTCCCTTTCAGGGCCGCCCACACCGGGTCAACTGTTTCCATCGATAGGTCGGTACACTGCTGACCAACGGTATCAGTGACAGTATTTGTTAACCCAGGCCCAAACCAATCCGGTTTCGAAATCAGTTTTGTGTTCCGTATATGAATTGGACATTTGCGCTGGATGCTCCTGACGCAACTCACCTTTTATCCGGGCTTGGGACCAGCACAAGAGGTACATTGGCTTGTGACCCCTTTGTGGCTGGGTTGCAGTCTGACTAAGCTAACTAAATTTGGGCTAACTGTGGGGATTACAGGCAGTACCATGCAAATTAACAGTCAATGTGATGCTAGCAGTCAGACCAGCCTAACGTATAAACAGGCAATGATTTATTTTGCTATCAGTTAAGGGTCATGTTAATTCATACAGGCTAACCCATGCTAACACACGTAGTCATTTTAAATGTCAGTAAAAGTATTTGCCTTTCTAACAGGCAAGGGTAACCTTTGCTAACAGTAAGACTCAACAAGCACTAAACTGCCTCCGGCTAACAGTCAGAGTTTTGTTAATAGTCAAGCAAGGGTAATTGTCATGCTAACGGAGTAAAGTTAATATTCATGCTAGACCAACTGTCAGTGTCAGGCTGACTTTCAAGTTAGCTTAACAGATCAAGCTAACAGTATGCCCTGCTCAAAGTCAGTTTGGGAGAACTCATGTTAACAGTAGGAATAGGATAATGGTTATGCAACTTAGCCTGACTGTTAACAGGCTAAGATGGATAGCTTGGTAACGGTAAGGCTAGGCTAGCTTTCTTGCTAACAGGTTATCCTTACTGACATGACAAGCAGGCCCCTAGTGATCAATAATTGTCCCACTGATCAATGACAGTCCATTGGTGATCAATAACAGACAGTTGGGGATAAATAACAGACAGTTGGTGATCAATGACAAACCTGTTGATCAATAACAGACCTGTTGATCAGTAACAGACCTGGTGATCAATAACAGACCTGGTGATCAGTAACAGACCTGTTGATCAATAACAGACCTGTTGATCAGTAACAGACCTGTTGATCAATAACAGACCTGGTGATCAGTAACAGACCTGTTGATCAATAACAGACCTGTTGATCAGTAACAGACCTGGTGATCAATAACAGACCTGTTGATCAGTAACAGACCTGGTGATCAGTGACTGACTTCTGGTGATCAATAACAACAGACATTCGCTGATTAATTTTACAATCAATGTGTAAAATATTAATGATTGATCTGAACACAAAGATAAATGAAGTTATTATTTACCTATGGAAGCGTCTTGCATTCGCCTCAGATTATTTTTTTTTACTCCGTTTTCCTGAATTATCTACTTCTCTCTCTCTAGTCCGGGGCTTTCCGCTTGAAGAGCCGCAAAGTCCTTAATTACCTGCGCAAAGTTGAGAAACTAATGACAAAACCATCTATATCACTGAGAGACGTGAGTATCTCTCGATGTCTTAAGCCAAGACCAAAATACATCTGGATTAGCCTAAACTAAACAAGATGAATGCTTCCGTGAAATCCACCCCTCACGCGAGTGAGGCCCATCTCTCGCTAATTCCGAACGACAGGGCTCTGATCTCTTTTCTGAAATAATGAGATGACTCAGTCGTGAATTCATAAAAAAAAAGGGCAAAAAGTTTTTTTCTTCTGTGAATGCGATACACTTCAGTATTTACCTCCTGCTGGTAGTTTCCAGTGTCCGTCTCAGCCTGAAGGATCAGGCTGAGACCGTGTCTGTCCAGCAGGGGGCGTCCTCACCCTGAACATCAGCTCTGTCCTCAGCACCAGATAAGATTAATCATCACTTCACCTGTAGCTGTGGCACCTTCTGAGGACTGAAGATCAAACTCTGATCTAGTGGGATGCCATGTTTGGTTTACGCCAGATGGTACGAGACCCCTGTCTTCAAACACTTAATCTTTCCATTCATCAGTCCAGAGAAGATTCTCCCAGGAGCTCTGAGGATAATCAAGGTATGTTGTGGGTAAATTTGGATCAGCTTTAAAGTTCTTGTGGGTCATTAATAGCGTTCCCCACTCTCAGATTCTTATGAAGAGTGGAGCCATGACCTCTGACCTTTATTTATGCGGGAGAAGCCTGCATATCCTTTTACGTTCCCTTTGGATCTTCTGTTCTCTTGGAGGATTTTTGGAAGGTGGTCCACATCTGTGAAGGTTCACTATTGTTCCAAGTCTTCCCCATTTGTAAATGATGTGTCTCACTGTGGATCTGTGGAGTCCCAGAACCCTAGAAACAGCTTTGGAACCCTTCAATCAGCTCCTGGAATTTCTTTGGATTTTGGCATTATGTGCTACTGGCGAGGTCTACAAGCCAACTTCCTGCTTCTGCAGATGGTCTACTGATCAGATCTGGGTGGGTCTAGTCCAGCTGCAACCAGTTCTTAATCCAGTTTGGTGATTTTTCGAATTGAGTTTCTAAGGGGGCGGAGACTTTTTCACTAAGACTAAGTCGGATTTACGGAACAATTTTCCTTCAGTAAACAAACTTACCATATGAAAAATGGAATTTCTTTTTGCTCTGGTCGTTTGAAGATACAACACAGTTGAGTCTGAGATACATAGAGAGAACCAGGAGGGGCTCCAATACTTTTACGTGTAGGGTGCTGGTAGTGGACTGGTTTTGTCTCCCACTGAGAATAGGGTGGAGGAGCAAATTACGGGGCAGTTGTTGAAACTGTAGCATAAATTATCTCTAAGCTCTTTCCAGAAAGAGTAGGAAGCTGGTACTTATCAAATAATACTTTTTCTGTAGCCTTGGGTAATGCCTCCTCTTTTATGTGACTCTTTGACCTGTGGTGTCCCCCAGGTCTCCGTCCTCGACCCCTTACTGTTTAGTTTATTCATACTACCACTGGGTCATAATCTCACCAGACACAAAATCATCAGCATCATTTTTATGCCGATGATAAACAGATCTACGTCCCGTACGTATTAAAATAAAGCAAAGTCAAAGAGTACTTTTACGTCTCCGGCTTCCTCAGAATGCAGCAGCTCAGGTTTTAACAAACACTACAAGACCAGAGGCCACTTTTAGAAAAGCTGCATACGCAACTTCAACATAACTTCATTGCAATTTGGTTCAACCTCATTTAAAATGGCCCCCTTCGTCACACCAGTCAGTATGGATTCCTCAAGAACCCAGAAAGCCCTTCACTGAGTAAACGGGCCTGTGGTGCAGAAGCTCTCCGTGTGGCGCAATTTTAATTCGACAAAGTCGGTTGCCTTTTTTTTTTCTTTTTTTTTTTTAATTCAGCCAAAGTCCGGGATTTAGTTGAAGTTGGATGGATATGTGTCAGTCTGTCAGCCTGACCTTCAGCAACACTTCCCGCCACTCTCAGACCTTTAAAGCTTTTCTAAAACCTGCAGTCTGTTCACCAAAGAACAACTTAGTTCAAAATTCTACCTTTCTCCGCTAAAAACGACAATTTTACACTATTTGAATTTTTTTTTTTTTAAATCTTCCTGTCTGCTTTCGCCGGAGTGAGTGACGTCATCAATCAGTAGTCATTAATATTAATTAGAGTTGTCCCACTGAGTTTTCAAGGGCAGGTTGTGATTTGTAAAAGGAAGTCGGCGTAGGACGTGCGGGAGTATTGTTTTATAAATCAGAGATATTTTTGGCGTATATTTGTCCTTACGCCACCTTCTGACGCAAATCTTATGTACAGATTTATAAATGAGGTCCCAGGGGGGTCCGATTAAATTCCCTCAATGAAAGGCTTTCGAGGAATCTCTCCGGGCTGGAGCGACGGGCGGGGGCCACAGATGAAGTGTAAGACACCGTATTTGTAGTCCTTTTATTTTTTTTAAATGAGTGTGAACCAAGTATATTCAATTCATGTTGAAGGATCACGCAAACACATTAATCTACTAAATCTATGACGCTATTTACATCAATCGGGATTTCATTCATATTTTCTGAAGGACATTTCAAAAGGTCACAATCGGCTTCATCAACGAATTTACCAAAGAGTCGCTTCTTCATCCTCCAAATCCTCCAACAGCAACACATCAGCCACTGTGCCTCATCACGCATTTTTATACCCACTAATTATTATGATATTTAAGATAAAAAACACGTTATGGAAAACAGTAAATTATATGTGATGAGAAACTGTGATCATTTTTTTCTGACTTTTTTACGAGAATGAATTTTTCTGACATATATAAATATCGCCTGACCCTTACAGAAACATACTGCGGTGACATATCCCTCTTTGTATTTTTATTCTCCAGAAGACTCCATCATACACCTGTTTGATTGCTTTTTCTAAAATAGGCTTTGAATGGTTAGAGTTGGATTTATTCTACACAATGGTATTAATTCCACGCTCCGTTTCTCCCTTTCATCCTGATATTAATTAAGTTAATTAATATCATTATTATTGTAACAGGGCTGTGATGTTTGTCACAGATTCGAGTCAAGCTGACAGAATGTGCAGTTTTACAATAACGTTCAAGTTTGAGAAGGAAGCCTCTGGTCTGCTGGCGACCATCGTGTGATTGGTGGCTTTTTAGATTCTTGTCCCTGAGTGGACAGATTCTCTGCGTCCCGTCGCCGAGGCTCACCTCCCGGGAAGTTGCACAGGTGAGCAGCGGTGAACTCTGAGCTCTGACAGGGCAGGAGAGGAGGAAGCTGCCGCTTAGCTTCAAACCAATTAGCGTTAAGCCGGAGGATTAGCAGCGGATCTGCTCCTAATGGGATCAGAGCTGATTGCGGGGTTGGATGACGATTCGTTCCTCGCTCACATTCACACCTGTTCTTCGGAGAGACGCGTTTTATGAGAAAATTTCTTGGAGATATGATGGCCGACACCTCTGCCCCCCCAGCGGTATGGACTCTCCTGACTTGCAGCTTGGTGTTATGGATGTGAAAGCCGGAGTTCTGGACTTGAATCGTGTTCTGCTTGATATTTGTGGGACGGATTAAACCTCTAAAGATTCTTGAACTGCTTCTTCTTGTCGATACCTGAGAGATCGCTGGTTTCAGTCGAGAGGTTGGTCACACCGAGAAGCCACCATGCCGTTCATGCCGGTGAAGTTCAACCTGCAGAAGCGGGTGAAGCTGGCTCAGGGTCTCTGGATGCTCTACTGGTTCTCCGTCATTGTGGGCATCCTCATCTTCAGTTTGGGCATCTTCTTCAAGATTGAACTGAGAAAGAGGAGCGAACTGATGGACAACAACGAGAGCCATTTAGTGCCCAACCTGCTGATCCTGGTGGGCTTGTTGGCCTGCGGGGTCAACGCCTTCGGAGGGAAAGTCTGCCATGACTCCCTGGACCCCATGAAGTTCACCAAGTGGAAACCGATGCTGAAGACGTACCTGCTGGCTTCCTGCGGCTTCAACGCGCTGATGCTGGTCACGGCCACCCTCTGCTTCCTCATGCAGTTTGCCATGTACCTGACTCTGGCTGAAGGCCTGAAGAACAGCATCAAGTTCTACAAGGACACGGACACGCCGGGACGCTGCTTCATGAAGAGGACGCTGGACCTGACGCAGATCGAGTTCCGCTGCTGTGGCAACAACAACTACAGGGACTGGTTCGAGGTGCAGTGGATCAGCAACCGCTACCTGGACATGAGCAACGACGCCGTCAAAGAGTGAGTACTTCACCCGCCAATCAGTCACTGGTGATTTATCTTAAAAATACGTTTTGGAGTCTTTCGCAAAAATCTTGTCTTGCAAGCTAAACTAACTGCTTAGTGAAAGTGATTGTGGAAAATATTTATCGCTGCAGCTCCAGAATCCCAAAAGAACTGACAAATGATGACCTTTGACTTCTTTAAAACAGTTTTTTTTATTTCTAACCTTCCAGGAATAGTCCCTTCTTTTAGGTCACAGAGAGCGTTTAGATAATCTCCTAATGCTTCCTAACGTGAGATACTGATTCAAACATTCGCTCAACGGCCAAATATTTCAACCGAATCACAGTTTAAACTTCCAGAGCTCCAGCGGGTCGAGGGAGGGTTTTGTTAAAGGGGTCAGTGGAGGATAAATGAGGGATTTAAGAAGGTAAAAGTTCCCGTGCAGGAGGTCAATGTACCCACATCTCTTCCCTAAGTCCATAATCTGTCGGGATCTGATTTCCACCTCCAGCGGCTTACGCACCAGCAAACATGACCAGCTACTGAGGGAGCGTTTGATTCTCCCACCAGAGAAGTTGCCGTTCTGAGGTCACGATTAAAAACAAGACACCTGATCTGAAGCGGTCAGCGGGCCGGTTGCTGGTTTGAAGCGTGGCATCGGTCCGTTGCGTGATTCATTGTCGTCTTTCCACGCTAATGCACTTAAGAGATATTACTCTCTCTCAGACTCTGAGATTATTCCTCATCATCCAATTTTATCCTTCTGTCAACAGCTGGCCACACCCATTACCTGTTTCTGTCAGTCCCTGTTAGGCTCCACCCCTTAGAGGAAACACCAGTGACATCACAACCATCCCTTTGTTCGCATATTTGCCAAACTTTGATTCAATTCAAGTCTCACCTTAAGTAAATGTCTCTGATTGTTTCTTCTAGCACCACGCTCATGAAAAACATTAGATCTATCCCAGCCTGTTAGCCGACTGGTGAACGCCAGTTAGAGCAGGAAGCAATGGAGTGACATTCACTCACATAAAATAGAGTTTTGACTTCTCACAGGTAGCCGGCATGGTAGCTCTACATGTTAGCTGGTTAGTTAGCCCAATGGACACTACAGGATACGAGTTAACACGTCCACCATGTGACAACAAAGGAGCTCCAATAATACCGGATGAGGATGTTAGCTGTCACTAGCAACAAGCTAACACAATACAATAGATCCCACCAATTTTAAAACAAATCAGATCATGCTTTCAGTCAGATTATCTGCTGATCTTCCTCCGATGAAAGGATTCTTACCGTCTACCAATGCATTGGGTTCCTTTACGCTGATGATAGACTACTGTTGTTTATCATTCTCCACTATCAGCAGAACAAATCTGACCTCCGACAGTCTTCACTGAGTGAAATGATTGAAATGATCTGATATATGTTTTAAATGTTGTTGTGAAGCCTTTTATTTGTTTTCTGAATGAGCAACAAAACAAATATTAAAAGTTTAACTTAACGTTTTTTTTCTTGTGATTATGGCGCTCCAGGAAATAATGTGTCTCTGTTTCCTTGTGATGATCAAACAACCACAAACGGAAACACAAAATGGTAAAAGAAAAAAGATAAACAGAACAATCACGGTTATACAGGAAACCATCATGAAGGAAGAAACAACCACAAAGCAACACCAAACCAAAACAACAACAGGAAAGAGAGACAGAGCAACACAGAGACACAAAACAGCCATAAAGAGAAACAAAATGTCAAAATTAGAGGCAAAATGACAAAATTAGAGACAAAATGAAAACTGAAAGAGACAAAATGACCATAACAGATATAAAAGGACAACATTGAGACACAAAATGACCATGAAGAGAAACAAAATACAAAAACGTGACACAAAGCTGTGACAAAAAGATACAATGCTACAGGTCTGAGGGCTCACAGGGGTCCGGACATCTTCAGTGATGACATCATCACATCAGTGACCCCCAACCTCCCACTACCGTCCTGCGAACACTAACTCTGTGTCTGTCCTCCAGTCGTGTCTTCAGTAACGTAGACGGGAAGTACCTGATGGACAGCGTCCCGTTCAGCTGCTGTAACCCCGGGTCACCTCGGCCCTGCATCCAGCATCACCTGACCAATAACTCCGCCCATTACGACTACGACCACCGCATCGAGGAGCTCAACATCTGGACCCATGGTTGCCGCGAGGCGCTTTTCTCCTACTTCAGTGGTATGATGAGCAGCATCGGCGTTCTAATCCTCGCCACCATCGTCCTGGAGGTGAGGCTCACCCCGCAACACACTTTAAAGGAACAGTTCAACATTGATCTTATCCCCGGCATGGGTAACTGTTACATCTGTATGATATGGGGGACAGTTAGTGCCCATGAGTAACTGTTACATCTGTGTTGATATGGGGGGCAGTTAGTACCAATGAATAACTGTTACATCTGTGATGATATGGGGGGCAGTTAGTACCAATGAGTAACTGTTACATCTGTGATGATATGGGGCCTGTTCTTGCCATGAGTAATATCTTTGAAGGTATGGGGGGCTGGTACTGCCCACGAGTTGCTGTTACATCTATGCAGATATGGGGGGCAGGTAGTACCAATGGTTAAGTGTTACATCTCTGAAGGTATGGGGGGCTGGTATTGCCCATGAGTTACTGTTACATTTGTGATGATATGGGGGGTAGTTAGTGCCCATGAGTTACTGTTACATTTGTGATGATATGGGGGGTAGTTAGTGCCCATGAGTAACTTACATATGTGTTGATATGGGGGGTAGTTAGTGCCCATGGGTAACTTATGACTTGGCACATATGTGAGGGTACGGGATGCATTGGTGTCCAAAAGGCTTTTTGTGTCTCGTTTTGTGCTAAACTAATTTCTATAAATGTTCACTTCACTCCTTTTCCTGTGTTGCCATGACAACAGCATTAGATTGGACGGGAGGGTAAAGGTGCGGGGATGTGTGGGTTTTGTTTGTGAGCTAACTATGCTAAATGTGTGACAAGTGTCTCCTAGGGGTGAACGCAAGATAAATTCTGATCTTAATCTCCTCATTTCAAACGAGATCATCGCAGCACACTTGCATTGAATTATCCAGCGTGACCTTAAACGCACCAGGTTAACTGAACAATTGATTAGCAAGTGATTAGCATTAGCACTGGAGGAGCTAACAGAACATCCCTGGACTGCACACCCCAGACCTAATAGAAAAGAAAGGGATTTTTATGGTGATAAATTTAAAGCAAATCCTATTTCATATAATGTGTAATATTCTATGTTTGTGTGTTCTCTTATAAAGTCGTTGTTTATCTTACCTGCGGTTTAATATCAGTGAGAAAAATGATGTTTCAATCCTGCTGATGTGAAAAAAGGATTTGCGCCAAGGCAGCGGCGTGTTGGTCTAAGAGCATCGGTCAGGCTCACCGAGGATCAGGGACTATTCTGGGGGAGTTAATCCGCCAGCAGCAGCAACAGGTTGCTTTCTTGGAAGATCAAGACGAGGACGGTTCCTGAGAGTGAAGGGATTCGTTATGTGGGTCAAAACAACACGTTCGACTGGAGGCGTGCCAACAGGCGATTTGAAAACTAGATCCTGAACTCAAAGACCGCTGGATCTGCTGGCTAGAAAGAGAGTTGGGTGTGTTGCGTGAAATGTTGTCTTGTTTTTGTCATTCCGACTTAAGGTGGTGTTGAAGAGAGTTCCATAATTTTTTTGCGACTGATCCACCACCGCTTGAATGCACCATGTTTAAAAATGTGATCGCCCCCTACTGGTCAAGAGCACCGATACGCAAATGTCCAAAAGAGATCATGTGACATGTCATAAATACTGATTCTGTCTATGTGTGTGTGTGTGCGTGTGTGTGTGTTTGTTTCAGGTGGTGGACATGGCGGGGCTGAAATATCTGACCACGGCTCTTGAGACGATGCAGGACCCAGATAATCCGGAATGTGAGAGTGAAGGTTGGCTTCTGGAGAAAGGCGTGAAGGAGACGTTTAGCGACCAGCTCGCCAAGTTGAAGATGCTGGGCAAGGCCAACCAGGTGGAGGAGGGCGAGGATGCATAGGGGGCCGCCACCTGAGAGCCCCACCCACTACAGAGGACTGAGGTCTCCCTCCTACCCCACAACCCTCTCCCCCAGAAAAGAGGGGGAGCTAAAGAGGAGAGGTCTCCTCCGTCTGTACATACGCCATCGTACACATTTAAAAGTACCACATCGTGAATCTACACACACACACACACACAGACTCTCTCACACACACACACACGCACACACACACACTCACTGGGAATATTTTCTGTAAATACTTTGAACAGAGTTTATTTTTGAACAGTAGGAACAAAAACCTGCTGCTGTAAATAAAACGTCTGTGTCAAAATTGAATTTATAAACAAATATGAAATTGAATCCCCCCCACTATTTGTTCCTGCCAGACGCCATCAGGCCTCAAAGACTTGATGCCAGGGTTTGACTGATACGTGACCCTTGACCCCTGTTGTTTGCTGCTGTGACAAATGTGCAGCAGTATTGTTTTTGTGTCTCAGACATCAAGTATCAGTCGGACTCTTTATCGTGGCTGTCCGACTCAGCTGGTTGTCACGGAATCAGACGGCTAACACATCCTCGAAAAAAGATGCACGGTCAGTGTTGCAGTACCACTCCTGACCAACAGGAGGCAAAGTGAAGACAGCTGTCTGCAGAGGTGTACATACAGGTATAAATGCAGAGGTATATGCTGGTATGTGCACAGGTGTATTCATCTGTATATGCAGGGGTATATACAGGTATATGGAGAAGTATAAACAAGGTATAAATGCATTTATACAGGTATATGCAGAGGTATGTACAGGTATATAAGCAGGGGTATATACAGGTGTGTGCATAGGTATGTACAGGTATATGAGCAGGGGTATATACAGGTATATAAGCATGGTATATACAGGTATATTTAGAGGTATGTACAGGTATATAAACAGGGGTATATACAGGTGTGTGCAGAGGTATGTACAGGTATATAAGCAGGGGTATATACAGGTGTGTGCAGAGGTATGTACAGGTATATAAGCAGTGGTATATGCAGGTATATAAGCAGGGGTATATACAGGTATATGCAGAGGTATGCACAGGTATATAAGCAGGGGTTTATACAGGTGTGTGCAGAGGTATATGCAGGTATGTGCCGAGGTGTATAAATGTATATGTTCAGTGCTATATTGAGGTATGTGCAGAGGGATATACGGGTATATATGTGTATATACAGGTATATGCAGAGGTATGTACAGGTATATACAGGTATATGCAGAGGTATGTACAGGTGTATATGTAGGGGTATATAAAGGTCTTTGTAGAGGTAAATGCATTTATACAAGTATATGAAGAAGTATGTACAGCTAAATAAGCAGGGATATATACAGTTATGTGCAGGTATATATGCAGGTGTTTGTAAATGTGTATACATGTATATGTGGAGAAAGATAGAGTTGTATGGGAAAGGTGTAACCAAAGGTATGTACAGGTGAACTGTGTACAGGTATATATTTTACACACATTGGATCCCCGCTGGATTTTCTTGGGCGAACATTAAAAGCAAAATGAACTTAAAGATCACAATTGGAGGAATGTGGCGGTGCTGGTCCAGTGTCTCCCGTCTGGTTCCCTGACACGGCGATGCTGGTTCAGAAACAGGACCCGTTTTTGTACTCTGAAGCCAAATTAAGACACTTCGATATGAATATTTAGCGCTAACAGGGATCTGGATCAGAGCGTGTGTGTGGATCAGTTCTACAGGTATAAAGTCAGGTCTAGTGGTTAAAAGGTCAGTTTGAATAAAGTTTTCAGGTTCAGGTTGTTTGTATCTTTTATTCTTTCTAATGTGGAGTTGTGATGTTTGTTGTCGGTTGGTTGGAGCTTGTAGTCGTTCCGATGTGTACGATAAAATCTATAAAGAGATTGTGACTGACACCAAACTGTCTGGCTCATTTTTTTTATGCGACCCTTCAGATTCCCGACACATAAACGAGAGCACAGACGTATATATTCAGCTATTATGGGATGCATAGAGGTATCGGGTACTTTACACTGTTAACATCTCCAGCGAAAAGTTTGCAGTATTTCATTGCATTTTTTTCTCATCTCGTTCTGAATCTGTCTTTCTGTTTCCCTGTACCTTGTTGTGTTTCCCTGTGTCTGTTTCTCAGTGTCTCACTGTCTTTTCCAGTGTCTCGCTAAGTTTCCCGGTGTCTCACTGTGTCTCCCAGTAACTCAGTGTCTCACTGTGTCTCCCAGAGTCTTGGTAAGCGTCCCGGTGTCTCTCTGTTTCTTGGTGTCTCACTGTCTTTCCTAGACTTGATCTTAAACTGTGCATTTCTATACTGACCAGTTTGAGTCCGTTCACACTAACAAGAGAAAATGTAGCATGTAGCAGTTCCCATCTTGACTAGATAGCAGAAGGGGAGGAGCTTAAGCATCTCTTCAAGTCTGTGAAACTGGTTCAGATGGAGAACAATATAAAAATAATCTTCATCTCTGATCAAACAGGAAATGAAGTTTAGTTTTGGTCAGAGGAAAAAGCTGCAAATATCAGTGGTCAAATGTTGCGGCCATCGTTTTCCAGGAAGTTCACAGCGGAAGTGTACAATTTGAGACAAACCGACATTGAACTTCACGGACTACGTGAGTAACATCAGTGCACCGATGGAAGAACTTGATTTGAGGTGAAGCCGTAGTGGAACTTCTCCCCAGCAGCTGATCAGGTAATCGTTGTTAATCAGCTCACAGGAGCAGATTAACTGCTGATGTCATCTGAGGGCCAAAGACAGCCGCCATGACGCAGGGGGAGTCACGGGGAGAACGAGTGCACGTCCTCTAAAAGGACAAGTTCACTCCTCTGCTCAACTTTATTTACATGCTTCTGATTAGACCCATAATATTAACATCAAAGAGCAGAACAGTTGCATATGTTGGCGATATTGAAACCAAATTACCATTCATTTTGTGCCGCTGTAAAAAATCAGTTGCCAGAGTTGGCAGTTTTCTCTGAGGCACTACAGAATTGATGAGCCTCTGTCACAGCTTTTTGAACTCTGACAGGTCATTCACATCCTTCACCAAATGCGGGTCATCCTCAATTCCAACCAAATTGTGAAAATAATACAGTGAAGAGACGGAACTGGTCTTTAAAACGAAAGTGAAACATGTCGGTTTAAATGAATGTCAAAGTTTTTGAGTGTTTATTATTAGCAGCAACTGTGAAGAGATTACAGAGAATCTGATGAGATTTACACTCAAATCCTTTTGACACAGTGCGCACACTTTACCCTTTGATGTCCTGCTCAGCTGTTTGGTTGAGCACGTTTTTAGTGACTATTTCTTGTTGAAGAATGTTTGACCCTTGACTAAACTTTTTTTTTTTTTATTATGACCCAGTAGCAGCATCTATATGCTAAATAGAAAGGAACCAAGGAGATACCACAGGTCAAAGAGGGCAGCGAGGAGGAGGCATAAACCATTGCTATCAGGAAACCCCATTTGATACAAAGGATTTTGTTTTTTGGCATATTAAAGCATGCAAGGACTAACAAAACAGAATTATAAAACTTGATACAACAAAAACTAAGAAGGTTAATAAGGGTCAAATAGTTTGCTAAAAATATGCTTAGCCAAATTTTTGAGCTAATCTTATCAAAATGACCTACTTTCCATGAAAACTCATTATGAAATAAATTTCTTGGGTCTGATTTTTTTTTACAGTAAAAACATGCGTGATCATTTTATGGTAAATATACAGTATCTAAGATATTCATTTTAATAAAAACAAAGAAAGAAGGACGAAAATAAGCTAATAAAAACATATCCCAGTTTTTTTTCATGTTGAGGACATGAAAGGATTAAGAGGAGGAGGAATCTGACAATGTGAGCCAATCAGAAGTCCTCGGGAATTTGAGGTCACTTCCAGTTCTGCCATCAATCTATACCACCATTCTCACCAAAGATATATTTACACGTAAATGCCGCCCTTTTATTTATTTATTTTCTTCATTTATTTTGTTTTTAAATATTTATTTAGAATAACATATATAAAACAAGTCTTTTCGTCGGGGGTATAAAATAAAAAAAACAAAGTAAAGGCAGCCTTAAACGCTGCTCTTCATTGGAGCGCTACGTCACCGTGGCCGCCATATTGGGACAGTCCCAATCTGCCCCCGATGCATGTCGGTATATCGATGCTTGAGGGTTTCAAGCGGTTCGATTTTTTTATTTTTTTTTTTACAAATGCCAGACCATTATTAAAAAATGCAAGTTTTAATTCCAAAAGAGGGTTAGAGAAATTGGCATTGAAAAAATCTTTTTAATATATGCACCTCAACATTGGCGTAATAGTAGCATTTTAGCATTAGCAAGAAACAGCGTCTAAGAAACTTTTTAAACCATTTAATTGTTTCAAATAAAATTTATATTTTAATATAAGCTCTTAAATTCTATATCTTACATAAGCACATTGGTGCCAAATTAAAATTAGAATTTAAAGTTAGCATTTTAAAATGAGCAATCTAGGATTTATACCTAGCTTTACAATCTTTTAAATTAGCATTTCAAGGTTGGCGTTTAAAATGTACCATTATTGCGCTACTTTTTAGGCTTTTACTATTTCATAGCTGGTAAACCCTTTGTTTATTAACTTATTTATATATTTTATCTTTTGTAGTATTTCCCTTCAGGTCTTACCTTTCTTTGTTTTTTTTAAGGATTTAATTAATTTTCTCATATTTTTAGTTTTTATCCTGCCTCTGGTGTTTCCTAACTTGGGGCCCGTAATTATGGCTGTGGCAATGGGAATGCCGTTCTGGGGGCCTCTGTGGCTCGGGTTGATGGAGGACTCCGTTTTGCAGCTTTATGGGTGTGGTGTTGGCTCCTCCGCCCGCGGGGGTTGGGGCGACCCCTTATGACAGCATTTCCTCAGTTCCTGTTTCTTAGCTTCCTCTTTTGAATGAATACTGGTATTATTGTAATGCTCTACTTAATAAAGTCATTGGTGTGTGTGTGTGTGTTTGTGAGGGAGAGTTATTGTTTTTTCTGTGTGTGAAGCACGCCGTTACATTTTGTATGAAGAAAAGTGCTAAACAAATAAAGTCTGAACGATTGTGTGAACATCTGTTGGTGTTTTAACATTTGGGTTAACACTTCAACGTTATCATTCGACATGAGCATTTTTAAATAAGCCTAATGTGAGCATTTAATTAGCATTTACAAAAAAAATCTTTATCCCTTTGATCTTGATTCTGGTACAGCTGGATCACTGTATCCGATCTGGATTAAAGATCGGACCTCAACATTGGATCTGAATCCTTCAAGTCTTGAGAGTCACCTGACCTCAGGCGTCACCATCAGGACAAACCAGTGCAAAACAGATAGATTGGTTCTTTTAAAGTTTTTATTGTTTTTGTAGTTTTTATACAATCATTTACATTTATTCATTTATACAAGAAGTCACATGATCATTCAGCTGTGATCAGTGATGCAGCGAGAGGAGGCAAGATGCTGTTTAAGTCTTGAATGTGGAAAATAAACCCGCTGAGGCAAGAAGACTTCCCTTTTTGTAACAAACTAATAAATAAATAAATAAATTGATCTCTGTGTTTGTCACAAACAGGAAGTGACATCACACCGTAAAATGTTAAAAGCAACAGAACTGAAGTAAAAACTGATGTGATGTCATGATTTCATTCATAATCAATAGATGTGATATGTCATCAAACTGATCAATGTCTATGGTTATGGGTGAAATGCATCCTGGGAGCATCACATCACAGCTCTCAAAAACACCTGCATGAGTCTCTGAACCGATCGGAAATGTGGGCAGCGTCTAAATCACGCCAATTTTCCCCCATAACGCTTTGCTGTTCAAACCTGATGTTAAACGCCATAGATAAAAAAATTGCTTTCACAGATGTTGAGGGTGGGTGGGGCCTCCTTTTGGACAACGGATAACCACCCAAAACTACAAAATAAAATGGAAGAAACTCAAAACAAAACAAAAGGAAAAAAAAAAAAGTAACTTCTTGTTGGCATGAGTGAGAGGGTGGAGTCAGTTTTATTGTCTCTCTTTGATTGGTCGAGACCACTAAAGTTCTCACAAAAATCCCTGAAAGCCGTTCGGAGCTCAGCGCTGGACTGCAGGAAGCTGATCGGGTCAGAGGAAGGAGTTGTTATCAAAAGGTGGCGTTGTCAAACGCAGTGAGCCAATCGTCAGCTCTGGGTGTGGGGGGCGTCAAACTTCACAGGTGCTGCCAGTCGATGGCGACCAAGGATTGATTGGCCTCCTGAGCATGACCGATGACCTCAGCGATGCCATGCTGGCGCCACAGACGCTCAATCTTTCTGTAACGCTCGGTGCACAGGTGGAGTGGGTTCCCTCGCCTGTAGATACACACTAATGTAAACCTATGCAGAGCAAGCGTGTGTGTGTGTGTATACATGAGTGTGCATGTGGGTAGCAGTGTGTGTAAACACCTACTTGAGGCCCTGATCGGTCTCGCCATAGTCGTCCAGGTATGGAGGAGGATGGAAACAGCCCTTTGTTTTACCTGCGACAAACAAAACCTGACTCTCTCGGACCCTAAACCACAAAAACAAACAAACAAACACACACACACTCAGAGTCAAACTACAGGTAAGTGACCCTGACAGGTGGTTGTGACACCAGGCAGAGGCTCAGGTGTGTTACCTGAGGAAGAGGCCGAGACCGGCTCCACAGGTGAAGGTGTGGGCGGTGCATGCTCCTACGTCTTCTCCGTCCACCTCTGTCTGACAGCAGTAACTCTGAGAACATAGCATGGACCCGCACACCAGACACAGAGTGGGAGCGCGAGACTTGTCGCCACCTGACCGCGGACACCTGCACAGGTAATAATAAAAATAAGTTCGACGTAGTATAGCGCCCTTCTATGAACCCGAGGACGCTTAACATCAGGTAGACAACATACACGGTGTAGTGTGTATAGTGTGTGTGTGTAGTGTGTGAGGACTGACGTGAAGCTAGATGCCTGGTTGATCAGGATGCTGTAATCTTCTGGCAGATCAATCAGTCTGTTTGATTCTCTGGGGAACCGGACGATAACTCCACCCCCCTGCAGGGTCTGTCTCACACCTGGCTGGCAACACCACCTGTAACACGCACGCACGCACAACACACACACACACACACACACACAGAGCGGTGAGGTGAAGCCTTCGTCTGGCGGATGAATTTGTTGATCCATCTGACGATGGATCAGGTCGGGTCTCAGTGATTGTCGGTATCACGGTATAAACCTCGGGGGTCGTCACACCAAGAATGTCTATTTATGACCAAACTAAGGCAGAATCTCACAGCTATGTCTCGCCTCTCTGCAGACTGCAGCAGGGAGGTGAGACATATAACACGGATCTGCATCCCCGCAAAACAAAGTACAAAAAGACTCTTTGGACGACTGTGGACAGCAGGAGGATCTGACCTCCAGGACGGGGTCCCAGTTCATCCTTCTGTTCAGATCAGAGTCGGTGTCTCAGTCATAATAATAATAATAATAATTATACATTTAATTTATAATGCACTTTACATTTCAGTCATGACTTAAAGCCCCCAAAAGAAACGTTCAACAACGATATTCGTAAGACTGTAGGGACTAAAACTGAAACTAAACTATTTTTGTCCCAGTTAAAAATAGTCTGATTCACTATAATTGTATTTTTGACTCCTTTTTGGGTCATTGTTATTATTAATTATTATTATTATTAATAATAATAATAATAATAATAATAATAATAATGGTGAAATACTGTATACGTGAGGTGTTCGGAGATGATTATCATTCACATCTGTACCTGCGTATGAGTGGCTCCAGCATTGTTTGCTGACTTTGGAGGAGGTGCAGCAGGTTGGAGGGCAGACTGAGGTAGCTGCACAGCGCCTCCCACTGATCAGGACCTGCAACTGCAACACAAATATTAACATTAACACGCTCACACGCATTCCTTTCTAATAATTATTTGTTAAAAATCAGCTTCGACCTTTTAGCACAGTGACTTAATTTACTTGTCTCTACCTAGGTGTGTGTCTGTTCGCCTCTAGCTACGTGTGTGTTCATGGTTACACGGTGTGTGTAGTTTACCAATCAGGTCAGCAGGCGGCGGTGTAGAGTTCAGGTAGTGGAAAAAGAGGGCGGCGGCGCGGAGGAATGGCAGAATTCCGACTTTAATAGTGCGAAATAGCTGCCACCCAGAGGTCACTTCAGGTAACGCACTGAAACACAGACACACAAACACACACGCACAAACACATTTCCGACAGACACAATGGATTTCAGAAGATGTTACAGTGACACAGGAAATAAATAAATACATATTAATATTGGAGCATCCAATTATTGTATTTTTTATGCATTAATATTTATCATTACATAATCTTGGATAATTATTATTATTTACAATAGTTTCTTAGTTGTTATTTTGACCTATTTCCAAAAATACAGTACATCTCCAATGCTTACCTGCCCAGGTGTTTCCTCAGCGTGTTGTAGAGCTGACAGGAGAGCTCCTCCTCTTCTGATCCTACACAGTCCTGATCCATACACACATCCTCTGCACACACGGACAGAGGTGAGGAAGAAACCCAAGAGAAATAATGGCGGCATACAGGAGTTTTGATTGATGAGTGTGTGTGATACCTGTGGTGGAGGTGAGCAGGATCTGAACCAGGTGAGCCACAGTGACCAGGTGAAGGAGGTGAAGGTGGGCCGAGTCCACGACACTCCGTCCTGATTGGTCTAAACTGTGAACGGAGCTGTATGACAACACGCTGTAAACCTGCAGAGAGACAGCAACCGGAGTCACACTCGATTCACACTCACAAGTAACTGGAACCACAATGGGGTCACCCTGACTGGTACTGGATTTATACTTATACTGACAGTTGACTGGAGCCAAATTAGAGACACACAGTGTGAATCCAGCTCAACTCCAATTAACTGACATGCAACTGTAGTCAAACTTTGTTCACAATGAAAGTTAAATGGCACATAACTAGATTCATATCGACAGTTAAACTGATTCAAATGGATTTGAATGATGGATTCACTGACAGGGTTCACAATTTTAAGTCACGTGGACGGTTACTGAAGGCACAGTACCTATTCACACTGACAATGAACTGGATTCAAACAAACAGGTAAGTGGAGTCACACTGGATTCACACGGACAGGGAGCTAGAGTCAAGCTGGATTCCCTCTGACAGTTAACTGGATCCAAACAAACAGGTAAGTGGAGTCACACTGGATTCACACGGACAGGGAGCTAGAGTCAAACTGGATTCCCTCTGACAGTTAACTGGATCCAAACAAACAGGTAAATGGAGTTACACTGGATTCACACGGACAGTGAAATAGAGTCCCACTGGATTCATCATGGCAGCTATGTGGAGTCACACAGAGTTAACTGGAGTCACACAGACAGGTTACTGGAGAACCACTTGATTTAAAAATGGCGGTTCACTGATAGACGGTTAACAGGATTTGAAGTTTGAACCGGATGTAACAAAGCTTAATATTCTAGTTTATACTGCATACATACGGTTTGAATTTGATAAACTGGATATGAAACGATGGAACTCACCAGGAGGTGAAACATGTCGATGTCCAGGATACATGGAGTGTTTTCTACCTGAGATTCTGGATCCAGGGCTGAGACCACACACACACACACGCGCTTGTGTTACAAACGTGTATATCTGTTAATTGCTGTGAATAATGTTTGAGTGTGAGTGTACCTGTAAACAATCGTATAAAGTGTTTGTGTGTCGTTGCTACTGGAGCTGAGGTCCAGCAGGCTGAACTGAACCTGGTGAGAGCGCTAAGACAGTCGTCCTGTAACAAAACACACACAATCAAAACAGTCAGCTGACTCACATTTCCAACTGTCCCTTGGAGAAGTGTTGATTCAGCGAACTAGACATTACAATGGTCTACGGATACTTTGAAGAGGTAGAGCTGGGAACTAGTGCCGGATACCACCTCTAGTTACTAGTATCAGTCTAAAACTGAAGAACACCCAGCTCATCCTGCTCCAGTAGGCTTCATAAGCCCCGCCCCTCTGCCCCAACTGTCCCATCAGGGGGGCTGGACCCCCATTCTTTTGGTGCATTACCTGTCGGCATGGTAAACTCCCAAACAACGGCTTCTCATCGTCCATCAGGAGGCGCTCTGCAAGCAAAAATAAAATCAGCATGACCTCTGACCCTTCACATGTATGTATACCTATGCATTGTGTGTTAAGCCATGTCCCAATTTGGCACTTGTGCCCCTCAATAGCTCGCTCTCCCTAAGAGGTGCAAGACTGTAGGATGTCCAAATTCTCTAATTTTGTTTTCCAGAGGTGCTCAGTAGCGCCCTCATGCGTCCATAATGCACTTTTCCAAAAGTTTTCCCAAACGTTTTCTTTTAGGAGACGACCAGATGACTTTTGATTTTATTAAGTTCATTTCAGCAGCAGTACTATGAAGAGTTCGGCGGCTATGGCCAAACAGAGGTGACATATAGAGACCTTTCCTTATTCTGCGCTTATATACTATGTACCTGTACTGCTGTCCCTTGAGCAATTAGGCCTCTAAGAGCACATTTCCTCTACGACGCTGAGGTGCGCACTTCGACAAAGACCTTAAGGTGTAATGCGAGAATTTGGACAAGGGGTTAAATTTTGAACTCTTAGGTGTGTTGACCTCCGACCTCTCAGGCATATGTATACGTATATTCTGGATGCTATATGCTGGCATTTGACCCCTCAGGAGTGTGTACATCTATACACCGGATGGTATACGTTGAACTCTGACCTTTCAGGTGTCTGTTTACCTATTCAATGGATGATGTATTTTGACCTCTGAGGTAGATGTAAATCATTTATTCTGGATGGTATGTACTGACCTCCAGCTTCTCGTGTGTGTGTGTGCGTGTGTACACCTAGACTTTGTGTCTCTGATCTCTCAGTTGTGTGTATACCTACACAGTGGATGATATCTGTTGACCTCTGACCTCTAAGGTAGGTGTAAACCTAAACTCTGGATGGTATTTGTTGACCACTGGCTTCTCATGTGTGACACCTAGATACTGGATGGTTTACGTTGATCTCTGACCTCTCAGGTGTGTGTGTACCCATATGATGTGTGTTGACCTCTCACCTCACAGGATTATGTATATCTACACTCAGGATGGTTTGTGTTGACCTCTGACTTTTCAGGTACGAGTATAGACCTATACTGTGGACAGTTTGATAACTTCTGACATCTCAGGTATGTCTACACCTAAACTCTATGTGGTGTGTGTTGACCTCCGAACTCTTGAGGTGTGCGTATACCTATACTCTGGATGGTGTAGGCACACGTGGACCAGATCAGCACTGGGACTCTCTGGTCCTGCTCGTTGGGGTTCACTTTCAGTCCCACCTTGTACGTGGACATGCTGTAGGTGGTGACCATCTCACTGATGCTGCTGGAGAACGGGTTCCTGAGGGAGACAATGACATCATCCTGGGTGTGTCCTCAACAGAGCTTTCTGCTACGTTCTAACTTTTGTCAAATTAACCCTCCCAACCTAACCCCCAACCTAAACCTCGAGTATAAGCATGCTAAAATTAACTAATTGCCAAATGTAATGACTAATTAACCCTACCCAAATGTAGCTCATTGATTAATTCAATTATGATTAGTCTAATCTAATTAATTACATCTGATTCCAGGATTAATGCTCACTGTGGAGTGAAGTCAACTCTGAATCCTTCAGGAACAGCAGGCTCCGCCTCCTCTGCCACACCTGTCACAAATCATGAGGTCATCATCAATTCACTAAGTGCACTCACATCATGATGCCATATAAATGATTGACAGGTACCTAACTCACCGTCAGACTGTGTCCTGTTGGCGAACCTTAGCGCTGCTATCTGCTGATTGGTTGTTTTGAGCCACGCCAACAGATTGAGATGATTGGCACTTGGGGAAAAAAAAGAGTTAAGCATTAGTATTTAGCATTATTAGGACCAGGTGTGCGTGTAGTTGGGGTCAAGGGACTGTGTACTTGGGGTCAAGTGAGTGTGACCCCCACGTACACACAGATGGGGTCAGGTGAATGTATACCCATTGTCAGGTGGGTGTGTACCTGGGGTCAGGTGAGTGTGTACCAGTTGTCAGGTGAGTGTGCACCTGGGGTCAGGTGAGTGTGCACCTGGGGTCAGGTGAGTGTGCACCTGGGGTCAGGTGAGTGGGCACCTGGGGTCAGGTGAGTGGTTACCTGGGGTTAGGTGAGTGTGTGTGCGGCAGCAGAGGGATCACAGTGTTGCTCAGACATTCGCACAGTGGACACAGGAACTCTCCATTCTCCACATCGTAGCTGGTGTGACCTCGCAGACGCTGCTGACGTCTCTGCTCCTTCTGTTGCACTGCCTCAAAGTACCTGAATAAACACACACACAGATCATGTGATATCTTTTAATTAACCCAGGCAGGTGATAATGACTTCAGCTCCAGCAACAGCATCTCACCTCTGCCAGCAGGTGGCGTGCATGATGTGTCCACAGCTGGCCGTATGAATGCCCAGAGAAAGGTCAGGGTGCATGAACAGCGGGTCGTGATGCTCTGAAACACATATTTGCGCATCTGTCAATCACCAATCATCCACAACCATTGGTTGATGTCCTCCTGGATGATGCCAGAAGGAAGATCCACCCACCTGGGACGGGCAGGTTACGTTGGCGGTTTTTGGACAGAACCGTCGACCTCTGGACAAATGCTGCCAGTACCATGGCTCTGCCATGACCTTTGACCTCCTGTTCCTCCTGACAGAGGATGCATGTCACCAGCTGACGGCGCTCAGCTATGCCCATCCTTCTTGGACCAACGCACACCTGGAAATCACAGAATGGCTGGGAACTGGGAAGACTGGGAGGGGAGGGAAGAGGGTGGGGAGGAGAGAATATTGAACAGTTTGAGTACTACTACTACTGTATTTGTTTACAACAGTCTAAACAGATGTAAATAGATGCATACAGGAGTGTTCAGATGTAAAAAGGTGTTATCAGGGGTTTACGGTAAACAGGCGTGGGGGCAGGAGTAAACAGGTGTATACGGGAATAGATAGGAGTAAACAGGTATGAACAAGAGTAAACAGGTGAAAACAGGAGCAGACATCTCCTGTTGAGCAAACAAATGTAAACAGGTGTGAACAGGACTAAACGCATGTATACAGGATAAACATTAATAAGATGTTAACAGATGGACACTGGTAGATATATACCAACAGGTATATACTGGAGTGTTCGGGTAGAAACAGGAGTAAAGAGGTGTAAACGTGAATTAACAGGTGTAATTAGGTGTAAACGGTAATGAATAGATGTATGCTGGAATGTTCAGGTAGAAACAGGAGTAAAGATTTGTAAACAGGAATAAAGAGGTGTTTACAGAAGTGGTCAGATGTAAACAGGAGTGCTCTTGTGTGAACAAGATTTAACCGGTGTATACAAAAGTAAACAGGAGTAACCATGTGTATTCAGAAGTAAAGAGGTGTACCGGTTGTCAGCTGCAGCAGACGTGGAGGCCTCCAACTCCTCCAGACTCTGCTGGAACAGTTCTTTGTTCTCATTGATGAAGTGTTTCTGCATCTCTGACATCTGTGCCATGATCTTCTCCCTCCTGAGCCGAGCCATCTCCGCCTTCCTCTTTCTCTCTGCCTTGTCTTTGTCTCTCACCGTCTGCAAGGAGATGATACCGGGATCAATGATCCCTCATAAACAATCGGGTTTCATTCCTTATCAAACAGGGTCTTACCTCCTCTGCTCCTTGACCAGGGCTGATGGTGACCGTGGAGGATGAGGACGTTCGTTCTCTCATTGTTTTGATATTTGCCACCATCTGAAACCAAAACCAAAACATCCGTACGCCCTGGATCAACCTCAGGAGATCTGACAAACCTTTTCACAATGAAAACTGCATGTTAAGACACTTTGAAACCAGACATTTATGTCCAAGGACACAGATGCCCTAACTACTGGAAAAGCTGAAGGAAGCCTCTCGTGGTCTGGATTTGGACTAGGCTGTCCATTTGTTGAACCCTGTTCTAGAACTCAGAACATTTGGTATGATTTTATTATTCCATTTACTGTTCTGTTAATGCTTTCTCTCTGGTATCTCTGTCATGTCAGTATAGAGTCTGACATCAGCGTGACGTCAGGGTTTACCTTGAGTATCCAGGTGATCATGTCTTTGTGGACCTCCAGGTGAGGAGCGTTCTGCAGGCTCTCCAACAGAGCAAGGACACTTCCCAAAGTACTGGGAGCTTCACCTGGACCTGACCCACATGCAAACACACACAGCCATGTGTGAGGAGTTTGGTTCAGCTATATGAACTTATTTGTCATAAATTATCATCAGATTTTAATTTGTGGCCTGTGTGTTTCGCAGTTATCCAGCGTGTACTGACGTGTGATCTTGCTGGTGTAGATGAAGGTGACGTCATCATCTCCAATGCTGTTTTCCAGCTGCTGCTGTTCCTCCAGGAGAGCCAAGCCCACCAGGTGAAGCACCTGTACACACAGAGTATTTACATGACATTTGTATTTTTTCATTTGAAAATAACCTGCCTTCCACAATAAAAGCATGGATCAGACTGAAATCACACATTTCACAATAAAAGCCTGGTTCAGATTGATCTCACACTGCCTTTCACAATAAAAGGGTTTCGTTCAGACTGACATTATATAAGCTTGGTTTATTCTGACCTCACAGACAAGGACACACTTGTGGCTCTGGAGTAAGATGCTGAGTCAAACGTTACCAGCTCCTGTGTGAGTCTTACCCTCTGCAGCATGGACTCGGTCCAACCCCCTCCACTGGGCTCCACGGCCCACTGCAGCACGGCACCCTCAACAGCTAGCAGAACGTCACACTGCAGCAGGTTAACCAGACTCCCAAACAGAGGCGAGAGTGGGGGAGGGAAAGGGGGAGGCAGGGCTGTAAACACACAGATATGACCACCATGACACATAAATCAACACATGAACATCACACTAACTGAATCATTAAACTTTAAGGCTTACATTAGACCACAGATGGATCAGAAAGGGTTAAGAAGTAGATAATCATTATCTTAAATTATGACACGTTCTGAACAGACGAACCCTCATGGATCACACAATCTGACCCATGATGTCATCGACAGAACCGCTGCAACATCAAATATCGTCATTGAGACAGGTGTGTTTACCTGTGTCCTCTACGTTCAGCCTCCTCAGCTTCCTCTGAGCCTCCTCAGCCTGAAACACAAAAAAAATATCAGCTGTTCATTAATCCGATCGGGGTTCTGGATCAATGACCGGATTGAGTTGGTGTGTACCTTGGATTGATCAGCTCTGCTGTAGTGATGGAAATACAGATTGAAGTGTTTGATCCACTCAGGACGAAGTTCATATAGACCTCGACCTGTCACTCCAGGCTTCCTGGAAACACAGTACAAATACACATAGTACTGCAGTCAGTACCACAGTCAGCACTTTTTATTGTTTATTTGGCAGGGACTATGTACAATGCGTAATGATAGTACCGGATAAAGCTAAGAGCTAATTTTCATCTTTAGTCCCTGGGCGGAGGCCAGATGATGCTGAGGTAACTGTAATTATGATTGAGGAGAGTTAACTCAATAAAACACTCTACAAATCGTCTACAGTCACTGCCACAGTCAGAACCACAGTCAGATCTACTACCCAGAATCGGTACTATTCTTGGTACCACAGTTAGTACTACAGTCAGTACCAGCGTGATTACCATAGTTAGTATTGATACAGTCAGTATACTAGTTAGTATTGATACAGTCAGTATACTAGTAAGTATTAGAGTCTGTTCTACAGTCAGGACCACAGTCAACACCGCTGTTAGCATCACTGTCAGAACTACAGTCAGTACCAGCCAATGACATATGGTGATGCCATAGTTAGTATTACAGTGAGTATTATAGTAAGTACTACAGTTGGTTCTACAGTCAGAATCACCGTTAGCGTTACTGTCAGTACTACAGTCTGTACCAAAGTCAGTGTCATAGTTACTACAACAGTCAGAACTACTAGTACACCTAGTGATTTTTGCAATGGATGTGTATAATAGATAGTGATTGTTAAGCTGAATGTATATAAACCAATCATCCGTAACATCCTAACCACTGACCGGTGAAGTGAATAAAATTCATTATCTTGTTACCATAGTAACTGTCAGTGGGTGGGATACATTAGGAAACTAGTGAACATTTTGTCCTGAGGTGGATATTAGAAGGAGGAAAAATATCTGGTTAAAGATTTGAGCGACTTTGACAAAGGCCAAATATGATGGCGAGACAACTGGGTCAGAGCCTCGCCAAAACTGGAGGAGTGGAGGATAGTATCAGGAAAACTGGAATTGGGTGTTCCTGGTCTGCAGTGGTTAGTACCTACCATAGTGATCTAACAAAGGACATCAGGTGAACTGGTAATAGGATCATGGGCCACAGAAGTGTGAATTGCCGAAACAGTTCATACTGGCTTTGAGAGAAAGGTGTTATAACACAGTGACACCAGAGAGTTGTTCAAGTGGCTCAAGGGGGACCTTCATAGTATTAGGCTTGTGGTTTTAATGTTACGGCTGATTGGTGAAGAAAAAAAGACTAGTGCTTGTTAGGGTGGACTGATGGCCGTGACAGTGGAAACAATGCATTTAAGGTGAATGTGTTAGAGGAAGCAGACTGACTTGAATGAAGCCACACTGTCGATGACTCTTTCCAGACCTGTCTCCTTGTTCCCCTGAAGACAGAAGATGGACAGAGATGACCCGACAGGTAGACATACCGACAGATAAACAAGTAAACATATAGACAGGTAAACAGATAAACAAGTAAACATACAGACAGGTAAGTAAACATATAGACAGGTAAATATCGAGACAGGTAAACAGCTAGACAAGTATAAAGACAGACGGGTCTCACATTTTCCGGCAGGGCCTTCACCAGCTCACTGTGAGCCATTGGTCTGATTGACAGCTGGTGGATGATTTCTCTTCTGACCTCATCAAGAGGCTCCACTTGTCCGACACCTGATACGTACCGCTCACCTGTTCGCACGCACACACATTCACACAAACGTTAAACGTTAAAAGCTTGGTGAGCCGAATGATCATGAGAAAGAGCAGGTGACGGGATGCTGGCGAACTCATTCACCTGTTTGACTCTTCCTCTAACTGGTCTTAAACGTTTATTTTGAAATGATGTTACAGCAGCACAGACAGACTCACCAACCACCATGATGATGAGGTGAAGCATCTCCTCGATCAGAGTGTTGTTCTGCTGGACCACATCCTGTCACACACAGTAGAACATCAGTAGAACTTGAATGAGGTCAGTGCTTACCTAAATAACCCTGGTATCGTTTCCTGCCCTCTGTCAGAAGCGTTAGTAGACTGTCTGTAGAGTCATTACTGATCTTGCTAGCCTCTATATCTTCCAGTATAGTGTCTGTAGTGCCAGTAGTGTCTGTAGCGTCAGTAGACTGTCAGTAGTGTCAGTACTGACCTTGTTTGCCTCTCTGTATCTCTTCCTGCAGTCTGCAGAGCTGAAAATGTGAAATAGTTCGAATCGACTCAGAACGATCATCAGGAAGTGGTTTGGATCCATCATGGACGCCCCCACCTGTATAGAAACAGAACCAGAAACTTCAGAAAGTGAAGTCGACCTGGTGTTAGACCACAGGTGCAGGTATTACAATTTCCACGTCTATATAAATACAGCTTGTAGATAGTTGAGTGTATATTTTATTGATCAACTTTGACTCTTTCAGAGAGTCTAGATCGAGAGTAGAGTTTCTACACGAGGTCAGCGTTAATCTTTTCCTGGAGAGCAGCGTTTTATATCGAGCTGGGGTTCTTGATCAGAAAGGGCGTGACGTTTTGCACAGCAGCATCAGTCTGTGATGGGACGTCCATCAAATGGGTCTAGCAGCGTTTCCAGAAAAATAAATCTATTACTCTCTGCTGCATGGCGGCAGATCTCGCCCTTGGCTCAGAAGGTAAGCAGCTCCCAGACCCCTCCTCCACGTGAAGTCATTTTTGCTAAGGAGTGACAAACTCAATTATCGGTTTATCTGCGAGCAGGTGCAAAACAGCAAGTGAATGGACAACTTGCCCTGATACACCCGGTACCTGAACGTCTGTTATATGAATTCAATTTGATGATTTGACTCCTATCCATTGATTCATAGACTTCAGTTAATTTGCATCATGGAGGTCATTTAACAGTTTTCTCTCTTGAGTCGGCACCATTTTTGAGTATGTCAGAACCCATCCAGATTCTCGGACGGTTCAAGACTTTGTACCTGCAGCATGATGATGTCTTTGTCGAACATCTCCACTCGGCACTTGACGTTGTGGTAATAATAAATCTGAAAGACAAACAAGACTGATGATGTCACACATTCCACATGTTTTTTTATTGATCATGTAGAGGCGAGGTAAGAAAACATTTCAGTGCTCTTTGAGATATTGATATTAGATGTTTATCCGTTGAAATGAATGATACCCCGTTGGTATGAGATGTCTGTATTATCATTAGCACAGACTCACCTGATTAATCAGGGAGAAGCCATTCCTCCTCCACATCCCAGCATGCACCTGGGCACAGAGGACCAGACAGCGCAAGGGGAGTTCGATTAGGAGTGGGGGGCTCAATTCACCCTGTGGACACACAATTACACTAATTTATTGAAAAAGCTAACATAAAAAACTATTTTTTAAGATATTATCAAATCATTAACGAGAGAAGTCGATACAAAACACCCCGTCAAGAGCTAAATATATCTTAAAAGAGTAAGAGTGGATCATGTCTGATAGCCTTAAAGAGATTCATCTGCAGCAGCTGCAGCTAAACTTATCTTATCTGCAGCAGTTTCATACAATGTTTGCACTTCTACAGCTGGCACTTCAGCTAACAGCTAACATTAGCACAGCTGTAGCCAGCTCTGCAGCTCATCTTGGCATGTCTGCAGCTCAACTTCCTTAGCAACATGCTATTTAGTACTTTAAACAGTATTAGATTTTAAGTATGTCTGCAAACTGAGGATAAAACCATTAGGTCCTCAATTGTGTACTATGTACAAAAAAACAAACAGAGACAGGTTGAGAGGCAGACAGGTAACAGACCAGAGGAAGTTGTTCAGGGAAACGTGATGCGACTTCTGTCCTGCTGAGGAGAATATGGAGTCCTGATAAAAACAAGTAATAGTAATCCGTCAGTTTAACTATTGAGAACGAGACGACCTGAGAAAATCAGTCCATTAATCCTGCAGGTAGAATGTTCAGCGGGTTTACCTGCGAGCAGGCGGCATAGCGGCAGGTGGATGGACACCTTGTCCTGAGACACCTGGTACCTGAATGTCTCCACACAGTGACCCGCCACACTCAAAGTGATTGGCTGCTCACCCTCAGGAAGCTGACAGCTACTGAGCACGCTCAGACACTTCCTGTAGGCTTCAATCAGTACGCGCTCCTGACACACACACACACACACACACACACACGAATACACACCTGTATCTTAATCTGTATGCAGCACTAGTACACTTCACACACTTCAGAGTCAGTAGAGATCATGGAGACATAGTGTAGTATTTGTAGTACTGGTAGGCGGTAATAGTACTTACATCAGTAGAACACCAGTCCTGGATCATAGAGATGATGTGGGTCAATTTCATCTGCAGTGTGAACGCTGCCTCCCACTCTGGCTCCATCTCTATGTGCTGACCCACCTGTCTCACCACAGGGTCCATTCCCTGAGACAAACAGACAGGTTCAGGCTAAGACACAGACAGGTTCAGGCTAAGACACAGACAGGTTCAGGCTAAGACACAGACAGGTTCAGGCTAAGACACAGACAGGTTCAGGCTAAGACACAGACAGGCTGCACCTGTCCAGGTAAGAGTCTACTTCTGTGTGTCTACAGGGCTGTGTTACCTGCATACACTTCAGCAGCTCCAGAAAGGCGTCAAGACCTTCTAAGAACTTAACCCGGAGCTGATCGGTCCACTCAGACGGACGACTGATCAGAACGTACCTGCACACGTATATAAACAGAGACGCATTCAAACACACAACCACAAAAACAAGAACGCAAGCACACACACACCGGGAGATAAATACAAAATTAATACTTGTATATAAATATGTATATAAGTGGTGCTTAGACACGTGTATAACTGTTCATAACTGTTCATAACTGGTATATAAGCTGGTCTCTACTTTGATTTCTAACTGGTTCACAAATTCATCTTTCCCTGGCGTACAAACCGCCATAGAACCTGTATTCTAAAGCTATATAACTGATCCATAAACTGGTATGATGGTTATTTAACTGGTCTGTAACCGGCATAAAAACAGGTTCGTCCCTGGTCTATCACTGGTGTATAAACGGGTCTATCACTGGTGTATAAACGGGTCTATCACTGGTGTATAAACGGGTCTATCACTGGTGCACAAACGGGTCTATCACTGGTGCACAAACGGGTCTATCACTGGTGCACAAACGGGTCTATCACTGGTGCACAAACGGGTCTATCACTGGTGCACAAACGGGTCTACCACTGGTGCACAAACGGGTCTACCACTGGTGCATAAACGGGTCTACCACTGGTGTATAAACGGGTCTACCACTGGTGTATAAACGGGTCTACCACTGGTGCATAAACGGGTCTACCACTGGTGCATAAACGGGTCTACCACTGGTGCATAAACGGGTCTATCACTGGTGCATAAACGGGTCTATCACTGGTGCATAAACGGGTCTATCACTGGTGCATAAACGGGTCTATCACTGGTGCATAAACGGGTC